>JAOTAV010075707.1:0-13002 GCA_026546445.1 Cyclargus thomasi | reverse complement strand
ACACAAATCTGTGACCCAGTGAGGCAGTGACATTAAAAAATTTTCTAATCCGTCGGCTTGAGTACCGTCCGCTCATCCACTGAGCTACGGATATGTCGTCAAAATAAATAAAACCGGCCAAGTACGAGTTGGACTCGCACACGAAGGTTTCTGTATCTGAAGTGATCTAAAAATTTGGAAAACTTTTTTTAAAGGAGACAAATAGCCTTATCTCATCAAAATAAAAAAATTGACAAAAAATCATATTTCTTTTATCTCCCTTAAATAAATTTACATATTTGGTTGTAGTGTACGTTGTTATAGCGGCAAAAGAAAAACAAAATCTGTAAAAAATTTCAACTCTCTATTGTGAATTCACTCATAGATTATTCGCTATTACCGTTCTTGAGATAGAACTTGCCTGGAGAGTGGAGACAGACAGATGGACAAACATCGAAATCTAAGTAATAGGGCCCCGGACCTTTGGATACGGAACCCTAAAAATAAACTTAAAGCTTCATTAGCTACGAAACATTTCCAATGGAAACAGGCTTACCCTGCAGGCTGGAAGTCTGGATCTGACGTCATTAATTTCATTCGCTCGGTGCCTGTGGGCTTATTGAATTACGCTTAAAACCTTTACAGCAATGCATTATCCGGTTCGTCATGTTGTTACTATATATTTAAATCTTACTGTTAATTTATTAATGTCTGTGTAAAGACATCACTTAGTTAATTAATATTTAAGTATGATTACTTTCTACTTTTAAATACTTACACCTTAATCAGAAAAATGTTTAGACATTAGAAAAAAAATTTTTACACATTCAATTTTTGCAGACCTATAAACGTGTAAGAATTAAGCTCCATAACAATTATTTTTACAAAAAAGAACGTATGAAGCAACAGACAAAAACTATTTTATTTAGTAATTCGGTGCAGCTTTTGATCTCAAAGTACAGAAAAATCACATTTGTTCTCATAAAACATTCAGAAGCACTTGTTATTTATAAAATTTTATTTCTATTAATAAATAGTACCTAAGCCAAAATTTATAGCCACATTTACAAAGACTGTATCTGTATTTTAAATGCTGTTTTCCCTTATGTAAATGTAAAATTAAAAAAAAAAATTGTTTTTGAAGATTTTTTACTTGATTTATTATTATTACATTGTTGCTTTTATGTAAATTATCTAAACATCTAAATTTATTATACTTTTATATTATTAACTATAATATTACTTCAAATTATTATAATGCTCTATTATGTCCCTAAGATTCTAGCGACAATCTCTAGCTGTATCGCCAAACTAATACGTTGGTCGAGGTAAGAACCATAGCTCTAGGGTTATTAGTTTTCTCCACTTGGCATCAGGGCCCCACGGTCCCAGCGTTTCCACACCAAAGGGCAGAAAAATGTAGTCGCTACCCAGATCGTACTTCCGCCTTTTTTTGATGCCGCCTTTCTTATATAATTATATGTGTAATCTGTTTTGAAGTAAATAAATATATGAAAAAAAAAACGCCTTATAATCAAAATGTGTCACGGCCAGCATGTTCTGCATTATCTTCTTCTATGACGATCACGTACACATAACAGACGGACACACCAAACAATACGTTTAATACGATGAGTTTTCGTCCTTTAAATAAAAAAACTTTTCCTTAAAACGCCAAAGATCTTAAAAGTAATACTTTAAGTAAATTCGCGCCAAACGCAAGCAACAGGTTAGATAAAAAATGTTTTATACGTTTAATAAAATGCGTTTTCATCCTTTCAATAAAAAAACTTTTTCTCAAAACGCCAAAAATCTTAAAACTAATACAAGTTCGCGCCAAACGCAAGCAACAGGTTAGATAAAAAAATGTTTTATACGTGTAATAAAATGCGTTTTCATCCTTTTAATAAAAAACTTTTTCTCAAAACGCCAAAAATCTTAAAACTAATACAAATTCGCGCCAAACGCAAGCAACGGGTTAGATAAAAAAATTAAAACTTATCAACTAAAAAGTCTCGCTGTCTTTTAATGATTTGTAGATCATTGCATTTAAAGTTAAGATTATTCGCAGATTATATTTTAATTTTTTAAAATACTTACCTAACTTACCTTTCGCCGACAATATTACACGTAAAATAAAAACGCGACGCGAAAAAAAAAATAGTCCAAATCAGAAAATCTATTACCACCCACTGTATAGTAAAAAATATTTTTCGGAACGTCCACCTAGGCCGAAAGCTAGGAGATGTTTGATAGAATACCTTTGTGAAAACACTGTAGCTTTCAGGATGTCTGTATTGATAAACACCCAGGTATAAAATCACTGGATGCTACATGAATATTTTTCATAACATTATAGTAACTTAAACATAACATCTATACTAATGATGAATGTGAAAGTGTGGCTGTTTGTCTGTCTCTCTGTTACCTGCTCACCCCCAAACCTCTGGACCGATTTTGCTGAAATTTTGTATAAGTTTGAATACCAGTTGTACCTTTTTTTCATTTTTAAACATTTACAAGTAATTTCCATTTCTTTGCGTTTGATTGAAAGCTAAAGCAACAGGTATGAGACAGCAACAGGTCGTTATTTCAATACACTTTAAAAGTCGCCAAGTAGTTAACAACACAACTTTTCAATAAACCGTTTACGAGTAGTATTCTGCAATATAGCGCTTTTAATTTTGAATTCAAATTAGAGTCATAAAATTTTATTTTGAATTTAAATAAATTCTTTGAACTCACCTTGCTCGACAAAAAGTGTCTAAGTAGATTACTCAAATAAAGCTACCTCTTGATTCGACTACTCTATTTAACTTTTTTTTCCGTTTGGCACATTGTAAATAAACACATACTTAAATAATACGTTACTATAATTATTACTATTTTACATAAAGTTAATGCCTTAAACCTGTTATATAAGAATAAATCGGGTTTTCCTTCCTGACGATATAACTCCAGAACGCACGAACCGATTTCTACGGTTTTACATTCGTTGAAAAAGTTTCGGGTTCCATGACGTTCTCTTTTGCTTTCTTTTGCTACAAATCTATAGAAAACAGGAAAAATTTCAAGAGAAAAGATACGCGGCCGGAGTCGCGGACAACAGCTAGTTATTATTATTATTATTTAATGTGCGTAAAATATAAAAAACCTCATATATCAAAAAAATCTCAACACGCACATCCATAAATATTTGCTATCGATGTAAGCGTTATGCGCAGATGCGTTTTGGTTCCTCCCATTTTAACCGAGTTAATTCCATAAAAAGTTTAGCTTTTAATACAGTTAGTGTTTTATAAAATGACTAAGATAAATAGTTTGTGACAGCTTTGGTATTCGACTGGACGGATTTTTATTTGGTGTACAGATAGGGTAATATTAGCTGTCTGCTAGTTAAGATACCTTTATTTTTTTCACTATTATTTTTAGACATGAGAGGGCAAATGAGGTGACCTATCTACCTGATGAAAAGTATCTGCCGTTGGCCGAGAACACCAAACTTACAGTTTCTGTGTTCTCGTGTGCTTTGTATAGATTTTTTTTTGACAAAGAGCTAATGACCTACATTGACCGAAAGTGCTTAATAGAAACATCAAAATACTTTTAACATCGTATGACGTATGGTATGTAATAAACAAAACTATTTAAACAAAATACGTTTAATAACAATCACACTGTATAATACGCACCACAAACGGTACCAATGATGGCGGCCAGGATGCTAATGTAAGCGGTGGAATATATCTTCTTCATGGATAGCAACTTACCAGCGTTCCACATTATGAACCTCATACCAATAAAATAGTGATACATGAAGGGTGCAGCTACTAACATTCTAGCAATCAAGATGCTGTTCTCAGAAAGGTCTAGACTTTGAATCATGGAGACGTAGGTCTCGATACCGTTGGGTAGGAATAGGGCTCCGCCGGCGAGAAGTAGCGCGTATCCATACAGCACAATGCCTGTATAACAAAGTTATTATGAAGAGGATCTATAACATTTAGTAGACTGCCATTTTGTTTTTGTTGAATTAATAATAATAATCATGTTCTATCTTAAATTATACATAATTATTGTTGTAAGCTGCAGTTATAAATTTGGTTTTGAACTTTATGGTGCGTAAGTAAATATTGAAGTTCACAAATTATTTTTTTTTCCATTTCAACAATGTATAACTCAAGTTTTCTGTTAAGAAAGCTATCCCCAAATGGTAGCCCTATTATGGACTATTTAATATCTAAGCAAAATAAAAAGAAAACTTTGAGATAACCACGTTTTTATTTCGCCGGCAAAACCTGATAGAAGAAAAAAAAAATTTACCCGTCGCACGCTGAACTATGGATGTCATCGCAGGTAGGGTTGGAGCGTAGATGGTCACATGTGGTGACATGGGTCTCTTCAGGCACATGTTCTTCTCGTCATGGCTCATCGGTGGCGGTTTTTTGTACTGCTCGTACGTCACTCCATGACGGCTTGGTGTATTACATTCGCACCTTTTGATGACACCATACTGAAAATGAGTTAATATTCTGAAACACAAAATAAAGAAGTTACATAAACTAATCTTTATATGATTTTGTTTTTTTTTTTAATACACTCCTAAATTACTGAACCAATTTTAATTTGCACACCGTATGCCATTTAATCTAACTTGAAGTTTAGGATTCGTTACATCTCAGTACCTCGACAGACGTTGTCCTTTTTTTCGGAAGGGATACCTATCATGGGTCAGTTTAGCTGAGGCTGAGGGGTATGTGGGACTCCTATTAATTAAAACCACCGCGGTCTGCCCTCAGCCTTATACGGAGGGTTGCCGGGATCTGTCAAGTATAGGACCTCTCCACAACCGACCGGTCTTTTTTTTATGAGCTGATGTAGGCTCTCTCCTAGCGACCTAAAGCGTGTACTCACCGAAGCATTCGAGACTGATGGTCGCACTAACTTTATTAGTCAAAAAATATCTAGTAAAATGACCGCCAACATTTTTAAAGTATTTTTGAAGTCAACTAATGATCTTTGCGTATAATAAATAGTATAGCACAAAAATATTTATTTTTAACCCCTGGTAAAAAGAGGGGCGACTGCGTGCGTATCGGTCCATGGTTGTTATATTAGCTCCCAAACGAATAAAACAATTTCAATTCAGTATTGTATTGAGGGTGACTTTAGACTTAGATGCGAGTGATTTTGGTGCATATTTAAAATCGATCATTTTCAAATAAATAGTTATTTATATTACCTACAACACATAAGTACTGTGCTATGAAGCCAATATGAAACCAGTATTTCAAAGAAAGTATAAGACAAGAATAAGACAGTTCTATTCCATTAGATGCTTTATTGCGACAGAAACCAATATTGAATTCTAGATGCAACAATTGGTTGGATACTGGAGAAACCTATAAGTTGAAGACGATACCTAGTACCTGTAAGTCCACTACAAAATATACACGACTGACGATCTTAGATAACGCTATTCTTCCTATTTGAAGCAATCAATTCAAAGCTTAAAATTATAAAGCATCACGTGCCTGGTATAAATGTGATCGACTAGTCACTAGACATCGTACGCTCCACATTTCTTCATATCCTTGTAGCTACTTACAACTGACTGTAAGGAAATCATCGGGGCGTGCCGTGCGAAAAAACGTGCAAGAATTCACATCGTCACAATGAATTTTAAAATGCGGTGCATACGGCGTGTACGGTGCGACAAGTGTGCGATAACCTTTAATTCTCGAAAGGGCAACCGACAATATTTTAAGCTTAAACAGACTATCGGTCGCGACTTACGGACGCAGCTGACAGCCCATACAAAAAAGTCCGCGACTTTCGTATAATAGTTTGCACACCTCAATATACAATCGTAGGTCTGTCAACTGGCTGTCTTTCAATTTCCTCCATTATACAATTATTATCTAGACTAGAGGTCGCCCCGAGATTGAAATTCGACCATAAGTATTTAAATCCATCGTGAAGAGGGGCTATAAAATATAATCTATTCTTAATCTCAATCTCAATCACAGAATTTGGCCGAAAGATTTCGTTACCAAGCCATCAATTTTTATTAAAAAAATCACATACTTCAAACCATAAACAAAAGAGTATTTCGTGCATGATTATCCTGTCATATCAAAATATTGTAGTGTGCGTAGCGCTCAATTTATTAAAAATATGAAAAATTTAAGTATATTTTAAAATAATATTAGTGTTTCACACTCCTCCATCAACTATAACTGGGAGAAATGTATGGTATGACATCTAAGCGTCTTTTGTAAAAAGGGGTACAAAGTTTTCCGTTCGCGGATGAATTTCCCGGTTGTCAGCCGCGTCCATTGGTTGCGTCTGATAGGTATTTTTATATATAGGGATGTATACTAGATATTAATTGCATATTGAAGTGTGCAAACTACAAGGCGTAAGTCGCGTCCGATCAGTTTGTTTTCAGCTTTACACTGACAATGACTGTTAGGAGGAACGGATAAATTGTAATGTAAATGAATTTTACCTAGATTTATTCCACATGCTAGAGTTGCAGTGTCTCACAATTTTATTAAGATAAAGAAAGGACATTTTGCAATTAAAAGTAAAATTAACAAACAATTTTCACTGAAAATAAAACGTCTTTTTGAAATCAATATTTTGACAAATATTACGGACATAGCACAGATAGCCACTACATATTAATATCGACGCCAGAAAGCAGAAGTGGCGTATCTCTAAAAGGCAATTTTACTCCAGAGCCCAAAATCTTCATAAAGATATAATATTAATTTTTAGAACATGCTGGTCGTATAATCCAATATGATATTTATGCAAAATTTTAACTTTTTTTCTTAATTAATTAAAGTATTAAGTAATTAATCAAAATAATGAAATAAGCAATATATACATAAGTTTTGAATAAATTAGTGGGTAAAGAGGTATTTTAGTTTGAAAAATAAATAAATAATAAGTTGATCAGTTTCTTATTCGTGTAACAAAAGGCATTTGTGATTAA
Organism: Cyclargus thomasi; assembly: GCA_026546445.1. Taxonomy (NCBI): domain Eukaryota; kingdom Metazoa; phylum Arthropoda; class Insecta; order Lepidoptera; family Lycaenidae; genus Cyclargus; species Cyclargus thomasi. Next base: position 6,020 of record JAOTAV010075707.1, on the reverse strand, counting down.
TATCATCCACCAAGCTACAATTTGATTACAAACTTTACATTGTTTTGACGTGTTTTCTAGTAATATGCGATTAAACTAAATTTGATTGAAAGCTAATTTCACTGGCATGTTACTCAGGACAAAAAATAATTAAATATTGATTTTAATGAGCATGATATCGCTCGTCCAAATGGACACTATAGCAAAGTTGACAAGCAAAAAATGGCCACACGATGACAGGCTAAAAGCGGTATTCCTAGTATAGTTCATCCAAGGATTACCACATCAAGTGAAGTGTGCGGATGACATAGATAGTACTTCAGTTTACTTTTTTACCAAATCACTACCACCACTAGTACTATTATTTATTCTGTGCTACTACTTAACATTACCACAGACAAAGTTTGAAGTGTCCAAATTAAGACGTAAGCTGACGTAAGTCACGAAACGAAACTTCAACAAGAAAACTGCGGCTGGTTCTTCAATTAATATTAAAAAAAGTGTGATTTTTTGGGGATTGTACAAGCTACACTTTTATATTCCGAACTGAACTTTTTAGACAACCCAGCCGCAGTAATATGTGGAATTATATTATTTATTGACAAATGCGAGTTACGAGTTACTCGCTCACGAAGAGTTACCTATTAATGCATGGAGAGCATTTTAAGAATGTGGTCAAAATATTGAACTGTTATAATAGTCTACCGCGTCATGCAAGGGACAGCGCGATGTAGAGCTATTGTAGCGCCATCCAATATCAAAAAGTAAGAAACTGGCAAAAACATTTTTTTTTTGTATGACATCCATATAGATAAACATTAATTTATTTTGTAATTTGAATGTGAGTGATTTGTTATAATTTATGATAACAATAAGTCTGAGCTTAGTCTGGCATCAAGTTTTCTCGAAACAGAAAAAAAAATTGTAATTCTTAATTGATTCGTAGAATCGGATAAGATAGACTCGATAATTTAGAATCATTACTAGCATTATAAATGTAAATGCGTGAAAGCGTGTCTATCCGTTGAAAGGGTTACAACCTTTACAATAATTTTAAGTCGTTATCTCGATTATGACGCAATTTAGTGGAGCTACTTTGAGTCCCGAAAAACGAAGTAGGAAACTTTTTACGGGGAGTGACAAATGAATCGCGGTTCGACAAAGTGGCAGATTTGTTGAACGTAGTAAATTTGTTGTATTACAAGTATTACAACAACGGGCATTCAGTCTACGTCATAATCGTGAATCGCTTCCGTTTGTTCATCATAAACGAATTAGTAGAAACCGAAGTAATATCAATAATAGCTAAATAACAAATACGAGAAAAGCAAATTTCCTTGCAACAAAATTAATTACATCATGCCGGGGATACACGAGAACAGTATTTCAGGTCAGGATAACAAGCGATCTTTTGAGAGTTGTCTTGGATTGCTGACAATGGCTTCACTTAGATAACTAGCTTAGAAATTAAGCGTGTTTTGTCTACACGAAACCAGCAGGGCTAGCAAAGCGTTTCCTTGTCGATATTTTATCATGAGAAAGATAATGTCGCCATGCTAAAAAACTAATAGAAGAAAACGGTAGAAAACTGTTAGTTTATCCCGAAAAACTGTATAAATTTCTATACTTTCGTATGTCTATTAACGCTATGCTAGCCCTGCTGAAATAAAACTTGCTTTTTTGGCTTAAAAAACTGGCCTTGTGTATCACGGACATAAGAACGGTAATGCGCTCGATACCTGTCGCTTGAGGCACTGCAGTCTGCGTTCAGGTGCATGCTCGTAACATGAAAAAATAAAGATTATGAAATTTTAATTTTGTTATGGCTGACTTGCTCCATGTGTGTAATATCAGAGAAATTAATTCATTTGCCGCGTGTCAAAATACGGCAAACAAAACATTGCGATTTGAAATGTCTAATGACCGCTTTTCATTTAAAAAGTACTGTTATAAGCAGCCGACCGACAAGTTTTGCTTTTTAGGGCTCTGGACCGAAAGGGAAAAAAACTGAACCCTATTACTAAGACTTCGATCTCTTTTCGTCTGTCTGTCTGTTTGCCTGCCTGTCTCCAGGCTGTACCTCAATAGGGAGTTAAAAATATGCATTTCTGTTGCCGCTATAACAAGAAATATAATAAAAACAAAATAAATTAAATATGTAATGGTGGCTCTAGTAGAATGAATATGTTTTTGCTATTTCCTTGCTTAATACTAGATTGATGAATTCGACACAATAATTATAATTATCGGCAGCTTGGCAAAACAGTCCAAGGCGCCGCGCGCTGGCTTAAGTTCGAAGGGGCGTGGGTTCAAATCCCATGGCCTACATTTTCTTTTATAACTTTCTTTTATATACATTTAGAATTTTTTATACATTGAAAACGTTTTAAAAGTTTATTATTAATTAATTTAATACTTTTAGAAGTACGTTTTCCCAATTGTTGGTTCTGTACTTGTGCAGAACCCTTCATGCGCTAGTCCAAGTCGCACTTGGCCGGTGGCACCTACATTACACCCTGCGAACAGCCATCGTCACTTATGAGGAATTGACATATTCCGACCAAATGACCTAGGTCAACTGGCTAGGAATCAATTTCATCGATGGAAACTCTCTTTAGGATGCAAGTACTGGAGTATATTATATTTAATACCTTACATTCCAAAACCCACCATTTAAGAGAAGTTTCATGTTGGATACTTCAATAGAAATCTGACTACATCAAGTCATGACTGAAACTGCAAATATTAAGAAAAATAGAATTGATTATTCAAGTAGTTTTCCAATATATCCTTGACGTGTAATAAGCTTAGCGATTTATTCAATATTCAGTGGAAAATATTGTTATATTTGAAGAGACTACTTGTACATCTTGTAATAATGAATAGAAAATATGAAATTTTCATTAGGAAAATAAGTGTGTTATTGTATGCCCTAGACTAGAAGTACTGTGTAGGTTACATATTCTGTCCACAGCGTTGTTTTTAAATGTACAAATATATGAATTGCAATAAATGGTGTGGCAAAATCATAAGTGTGACAAACAAGTTTTTATTTTCTTGTTTGTCACACTGGTGTGATAACTGGTGTGACGACGAGTCGGCAACGATTTTTATTACGATTATGCTACGGCTACGTGAGCTACGACGTGGATCTACGCAACTTGTAAAACTTACGTAGCGCCATGTAACGCGTAGCATGCAAAACGTTTACGAAAGTATGTAGGTTCGTAGCCAATTTTATAATTCTATATATCATTAAAAATTAGTTATTTTTGCGGACCTCAGCATTAACCGGATGTCCCTTTCTGTCGTGTGACATTCTCAATATTTCAGAAAAGGACTGCGAATCTTGATTAGTTAAGCACCGTTTAAATATTTTTATGAATTTGAGGATATATCTTTGAGTATACCTACAGTCGACAGTTTGAACTTAAAAATATTTTTCTTTTCAGATATCACTGCACAATCAAACAACAGAAGGTCATCTTATTTTTGGGCTATTCGTCTTATTCCAATCGCGAGGTCAAAACGAAAGCTGCAAATCGATAGAATCAAATGATCAATTTAATGAGTATAATAAAAATATAAAATATATAAAAGATATTTAAAATAATCAAATTATTGAGAGAAATTCGATATAAAATTCTCGATTAGTGAAAACAAGCTTTAATTAGCTTTACATTTTGCTGAAGTATCAAAAGTATTATGAAATAGAATAAAGATGTATCTGCGTACAAATTTAGATGGGAATTGTATCAAAATTAAGGAGAATATATTTTAACGGAAAAGTCGAAGAAAAGTTTGTACATGCGACGTCATAGAGACTATTATCGAGACGAAATCGATCCGAATTGGCGGCCGGAGTACGAGCGGGACCATCGTGAACGAGACCACGGAGACCACCGAGACCACGGAGACCACCGAGACCATCGAGACCATCGAGAACACAGAGACCATAGAGACCATCGTGACCTTCGGGACCATCGGGAACATAGGGACAGACGGATGGTTAAGATGACACCCCTGGATGATCATGAGAGGAAAATCATAATTGAATTCTGTCATCTGCTGGAGAAATCCAAACAACTATTTAACGGACTAAGGTAATTGATAAAATGTTTTTGAAGTCATTAATTTTTAGGCAAGTTATTTTTTACTCGTCGATCAACTCTGTAGATTTCGGGATAAAAAAACAAAAGGCTCTGAGATTCACATAGACAGACAGGCAACTTTTGGATTCATAATATTGGTAAAATAATGTTGGTTGGCCAACTTTTCAGGGAGCTCCCTCCGTACGGTCACAAGCAATGGCAGTCGTACTTCGGTCGTACATTCGACGTGTACACCAAGCTGTGGAAGTTCCAACAGCAGCATCGTCTCATACTGGACACACGATACGGCCTGAAACGTTGGCAGATCGGCGAGATCGCGTCCAAGATCGGCCAGCTGTATTATCACTTTTAGTGAGTTTGTATTACTGACTTGAGCATTTTTTTTAAATGATATTAAGGAGGCAAGTGAGCAGGCGGGTTACCTGATGGAAAGCAATTGCCGTCGCCGATGGACACTCGGGTGGTTGGTGCGTTGCCGGCCTTCATGAGGGAATAGGGAATGGGAATAGGGATAGGAGAATTGGGGGAATTGGGCCACCGATAAACTTACTCACTGAACGAAACACAGCACAACGCCGTTTCACGTCAGTTTCCTGTAAGGCCGTGGTATTACTTCGGTCGAGCCGGCCCATTCATGCTGAAGTATGGCTCTCCCACGGTAATGAGCATCCATATTATGTACATGAGATCGGCAAATGTCGCCAACGGAGCAAAATGTTTTTTAATGTTCCTGGGTCCTTGATGTGTATTAAAAATGTGTATAGTGTAAATGTATTAAATATATATCCGTTATCTGTTACCCGTAATACAAGACTCTCGGATACCACGGGACCAGACTGACGTAGAGTGAAGCGTCCATAGGTATAATTATTATTTATCCTAAGGCCTGGAAGGCTAGAGCCCGGAGCGGCAGGCCACGAGAGGCAGTCCAGGGGTGACCGGCTGGGCACCTCCAAGCTTATGGGGCTCTGAGGTGATGGGACGGAAAGCTACTGGAGTCCGGCACGCAATTTTTTAATACGTCTTATAGCAAACCATAGAGTCAACCGACCGATACGGGGGGCCGTCGCCCGTGGTTACCGATAACAACATGGAATTTTTTCCTCATGATTGACGAACTCTCGGATTAACGAATTAATTGATCCCTGAGAAATCCTTCTCATATGTGGCCCCACAAGGGTCTTTAAATATAAGTAGTACTCTTTCGAGAAAGGTGGTACGCCCAATTTCAGACGTCATTCGTGAGACGACGATTTCTGAATCTCCAATAACGCGTTGAACTATCTACATCAAGTTCTCAAAAACGGCTGCAAGCTGTGTCTTTAAATGTGTCAGTTTTATCAGTAATAGGTACCTACTTTAGTTTGTCGCGATTCAGTAACCATTAAAATTAATGTTATAAGTATCAATACGATGAAACTAAAAGTTTTTATTGTTGTTTTTACTTTCAGCCTCAGGACGAGCGAAACGGCGTATCTTCGAGAAGCGTTTGCATTCTACCATGCGATACGAGGCAGATCGTACTACACCAAAGCGAATAGAGAGGATAAATGCGAACTTATGGTCAAGAAGCTTAGATACTACGCCAGGTTCATCGTCGTGGCGATATTATTGAAGAAATCGAAGCTCATAAAGGAATTAGTGAGAGAATTAGATAGACAAGTGATAGAATATGGCCAGACGTACGATCCAGAGGACCAAGCGGAATGGAATGTTGTTTTGGAGGAGGTTAAAGCGTTTCTAATTGCGGAACCTGGAGTTGCTGTTATACATCCCGACAATCCGTCTGTGGCACTTACTATCAGGTGAGTCACGGGTGCTAACTAAAGATACGGCTGCCGAGTCTTAGCTAATAACATATACTTTTATGTTATAATATGCATAATATAATATAAAATGTATATAATTATACACACACACACACACACA
>JAOTAV010075696.1:0-13002 GCA_026546445.1 Cyclargus thomasi | reverse complement strand
TCAATGTAAATATTACAATCTTTTGTAACTTATTTATAGAATAATTATGTAAAAAATAAAAAAAACAAAGTTACATACATCCAAGTCCCACTTTTACCCTTGGAAACCCAAAAATGGTACTAAAAGTAGTGGTTATATTTTTAAGTTACTTTAAACCACCACAACTTATATTATAATTGATTTGAGAAAACTATAGTGTACAAGTGAAACAATGAATCACAGTGAATCTCGGTGTCCGGATCCGTCTGATAGTTCCGGTCGTGACGTCACACGCCCGGCGTTAAAACCCGCACGAAACACACACTACGCTGCTAGCGTACGGGTTTTCACGGGACGGATAACTTTTCCAGAATTACGAAAAGTCAACAGACGAATATTATTATTATTTTCTTACGTAATTACTTGATTGTAGTTAAAATATGAAGATTTTGGTATAAGCCCCATACTAACTGCCAAACTCTTCATTAAATTACAATGTATGTATGTATCGGAATGTTCTAGATGTCATTATTTTCTTATTAGTAGTTAAAGACTTAGCTTAATATTCTCTCGAAGACATGTCAATTTAAGGATTATATAAAACGGACCTTCCCAAAACAATAGTACTCTATACGTCACTTTCCGGTAGTCTGTACGAATCGCGGGAAGACTTGTTCGATGGCTTAATTAAATATTGCGTTTACGAAAGTGTTTAAATAACAAAAGCTAACTAATCGAATGGTATACAAAGATTTAAAAAAAAATTACTAAAAAATCGACTGGCATGACCAACTTCGAAGGGTTATTACAAAAAAAAATTTATTTTTTTTTGTCATTTTTAGGGGGCATACGAGCGGACATGATGGTGGCAGAGATGCTTTATCTGCCGTCGCCCAACGACACTTGTGTCATTCATCATCATGTGTCACATCCAGAGTCGCAAGTGCGTTGCCAGTCTTTATGAGAGAATAGGAAATGGGAATAGGGATAGAGGGATTAACGATGTTGGGCCACCGGTAAACTCACTTACTGAACGAAACACAGCACAACGCCGTTTCACGCCAGTTTTCTGTGACACCGTGGTATCATCCCGGTCGAGCCGGTCCATTCGTGCCGAAACATGGCTCTCCAACGCCAAATTCTAAGTCCGGCGGTCAGTTAGCTAATGAACCGTTTCGCAAACACCAAAGTAGATTGCGTTTACAAACCAGATGTCAGAGCTTCGCAAATTCTAAACATTTACCTATAAACCTAAAACTTCCTTTTAATGGAGCAATTAGCTTTTGTTCCCCAGTTTTATTATAATCTCTACCAGATGGTGGACACGTTTTAAACAATACTCTCTTTTATTTAGACATTTATCTATACGTAGGTATTTTTGAGGTGCCATAAATGAATGAGTGACTTTGAAAGCCCTTACAATACTGTGCTTCCAGTGGTTCCCGAAGTTTTAAAACTCTCCTGTACTCGGCTACAGATGACGAGACTGCGCCTGGAGATTTATAACTGGAGTTGTGGGGAATATCGACACAATAACAATGTTGTTGTGTAAACATATTTCTGTAGTGTAGATAATTATTGTTGGGATTCTCGTCTAGACGGCTTAATTTTTTTAATTTTACTCTTTAAAAACTTTGATTTTGAACTTAAAGCAGGTATATTATTTTAAGTATGCAATTTTTTTAACTCGTAAAACACAACAATATCTGAGAAACCGATTTCCCGACAGACATGGCGAATCTACAGGGTGTAACAAAAGTAAGCGATAAAACTTTAGGGTTCGTATGTGTATCGTATATTAGAACTCACTGTAAGAGTAACAGCGCTGAAAGTGAATTTTTTTTTGTGACTTGTAAAGGTTTATCACATTTTTTTGTCACATCCTGTATGAAGGTTTTATGCGATTAGGCTACGATACCCTAAAAATCAATCCTCGGTTATTTTGTCAATCAAGGGTGTCAAGTAAAAGCTCCTGAAAGCTCCCCGAAGCTCCCAAAGATATATCAGTTAAACAGTTTGAAAAGCTCTGGCGTTCTAATTTCGAACATTTTTTTTTTAGGAAACAATATCTTTTGTCTTTCGCCACATGTTTAGGTTTATAGTGTCCAGTTATCGAGGCGCCTCAGATAACAATACCGTTAAATATACCCACGGACCTCACAATGGTAACAGATACGACATTCAATACTAAATAGTTGATACCTGCAAGTAAGCCTCAAGAGAAAATACCTTGGAATAGCAATTAGAAAATCTGTACCAGATGTGTAGGATTATTGAGCCTTGATACCACATGTGTAGGATTATTGAGATATTTGGTGTGCTTTATTTTATGATTTTTCGCCTTTAAAAGTACTTATTTACTTTGTGATTTGAAATTAATAATCATATAAGAACAGTTCAAAAATATATCAAACTATTAAATTACTAAGACAAATACGGTCAAACTGAGAAACCTGCTTCATGTTTCTCATGAAGATATCGCTAAAACTGATGATCGCGTACATTGACGATGCATGAGCGAGTGTGAAGTGTCAAGTCTACGCGGTAAACTGATGTTTGGACACCACGTCCAGGCAGCGCCCGCGCCGTGGGAACTGGGAAGGTTATAAAGGCATCACTCTTATCGCTATTGTCCCTCTGTTAGTCTATGCCAACTTATTGTCCAACGACACCTTTTGTCTATGATACGGAGGAAATGGGATGTTTAAAAATATACGAGGAATTCACAAATGTGGATTTGGAGTCGATGAGAATGCAGCTATCTAGAATAATTAAAAAACATCTCTGTGAGTAATCTCACAGAGATGTTTTTGAGACTGCTAATGCAAAGAAAGAATTTTAAAAAAATTAGGAAAAATTATAAGAGGAAAGCAGGAAAAATGGAAAAAAACATTTTCTACATTCAGCGCCCTCATACCATACATGGCATGCACAGCAACAGCGCTTGACAGCTACTCATTTGATTGACACTCTCAGTTGATTGCTCATATCGACGCCTTACTGCCTCAACCTCATTTGGACAGAAAAAAAGGAATTATATTTTTTTTTTCCTAGTAATTGTACAAAACTAGATATGATGTTATTTGATAGGTATTTAGTTTAAAATAATATCATATCTAGTTTTGTAAAATTACTAAGAAAAAAAATATATCACTTTTTTTTGTTAATGAAGTTAATGCAGTAAGGCATCGATATTAAAGTTTAAAATAGATATACCCTGATTTAAACAATATTATTAAATAAACTGGGGAGCATTTGGGCATTGACCACTTTCTAAGCAAAGCACAATATATTATACCGTGAGAAGATGCAAATTCGTCTTTACCCACATTTGCTCAGGTTTATGGCACCCACAGGCGTCGTCAAGCTTTGTTCTACAAATTTTGTACCTTTTTTTAATCTGTCCACAGCATAAAAGGTCTCGTTACCAGGCCATAAAATTAAAAAAAGAGTAGTACAGGTAATTCTAATTTCAAAAGTGTGGGAACGCGAGTTTTGAATGACATATAACAATACGCTTTTTGTTTTTTTTTTCATTTATGCAAAAAGACAAAGCCTATTCAGCCTTCATTGATGGTTTCATCAATGAAACTGGCAAATATTGTAACTATGAATGAACATCATATTAGACCAACGTAGGATATCCATCGAAACAAAAAGAAATAAGGTTCCGCCGCAGCTCCTTTCATATGTAGATATAATCTGTGTCCGGGAAAAGGTGATAATTCGATTTTACTTAGGTAAAATGTACGGTTCCAATACTAGGAACAAATTGCTAAGCTCTACACTACGACTGTACTCCACATTTTTCCAGTAGGAAGTTGTCGTCGATTTTACAATCTTATTTTAACTCATAAACAAAGGAGTAAAGATCATAGTACATGGAATATTGAGAACCTATTGCCTAAGCTGGGGTCCACCTGACCTAGATTTACGACCTAAGACCTAGTCTTAGGTAGGTGTGGGGCGAGGCAGACTTGTAGAAACCATGTTTTGGCGTTAAGGGAGACTTTTACATTATACTCCTTCATTTTATATATTATACCAGCGGACCCGACAGACGTTCTGTCGTATGTGATTGATTGTACTATGTATATTTTCTTAGATTATACGAATTTGAAATGACTTTGTCGAAACAGGTTGTGTATTTATAATAAATACACAACCGATTTCAACAAAGTCATCACACCTACCCCCTGATTGAAAAAGTGCAAGAAAAGTGTGTTCCATGAAATTGTTGTGTCGGTCATGGTTTGTGAATCTAAGCCATTTTGAAATACCTTTAAAAACTTACAATCAATTTTATCAAAATCGGTGAAGTCGTTTGACAGGAGTTCAGTGACAAACATACGCATACAAGAATTTTACAGGGTGTAACAAAAGTAAGCGATAATGCTATAGGGTTTTGGTCCCATTCCCTTGTATATATTTCACTAAAAGTAGCGGCACAGAAAACAATTTTTTTTGTGTTTTGTATGAACAATTGAACAAGCGCGCCAGTGACAAAAAATTTTGTTGTTTCCCCATACAAATAACAAAAAAATTTGATCGCTTTTAGCGCCGCTACTTTCACATTTCAGAAAAAACTCGCACTCGGCACTCAGATTGAAAATATAATCTTGCAGTAAATGCTACTAGACTATAATATTATGGGAATAATCATGAACATAATTGAAATGCAGTAACACTGCATGATACGTCTTTATATGTATAGTTTGGCGAGCGGCGAGCGGCGACATACAGACGTGTTCATGAGCTATAAAATTTTATCGCCTATAGTAGAGACCGGGAAATGTTTGTTAATCGAAAGAAGTCTTGTTTGGTGAGTTTTACCGCTCGCTATATATCTACTGGCTGAGCTTCGGAATACCAAAATTATTACAACCATTTTTCCAGTAAAAAAGTGTCCGTAATCCTTTATGGAGTATCTCCGTACCATTATCAACAAAATCAGTTCAGCGGCTTAAGTGTCAAGAGGTTTTAGACAGACACACTTTCCCATTTATAATATTAGTAGTATTAAAGCTAGTTATTGCCTGCGACCACGTCCGCGTCAAACTTTATAAATTATCCCGTTTTTACAAAAATTTTCTCCTATTGGTCGTAGCGTGATGTTGTTGTTATTTAGCCTATAGCCTTCCTCGATAAATGGACTAATCGACCAAAAGAAACATAACTTTTCAGTTCCAGCCAGTAGTTCCTGAGTTTAGCGCGTTCAAGCAAACTCTTTAGCTTTATATTGATAGCCATTTAATTTCGCAGATTTACCCTTGAGAATTTAGGACATTAATAATTTAATATATATTAAGATGTTTTACACTGGAGCATCAACGATCACAAACGATCACATTTTTTAATTAAATATTATTGAGACATGCTAGTTATTAAGTATTTATTAAAATCAGTGAGTATTTAGCGAGCTGTCATGATGGTCACCTGGGTGTCGGAAAACTCGTCCGTCCTACGCGATTCCGGCCGCGGAAGTGACGTCACTACCGCCGGCGCCCGCGCACGCACCGCGGAATGTCTCCCGCAATATCTCATCTTATTGTTAACATCCCATTAATATTATTAATGTGAAAGTTTGTTTGTTTGGATGTTTGAGTGACACGGATAGTAAAAATGTTAGGTGTTTATGAATTTTACATATTAATCCGTCTGTGTTTTGATGGGATGCAAAGAATTAATGAATGACGCACACTTCTACGAGAAGCAACTAAATATAGTTATATGATGGTTTAAGGTAGACTTCCCTAATTGTAAAAGACATATCTTTTGTTAATTTTTCTTGAACTCTAAATAAGAAACTCTAAAGCTCTACCAAACTCAGCGCTTTTCCGTAATATGGCATTAAAAAATACATTTTTTATGAAAAACAGATAAAAGCATAAAAGTTAGCGCCACTAGCAACACCGTAACGCCGTTTGTCCACCGCACGCCGTCACCGTCAACGAGATATCGGTCCGATGAAACGCCACTGTGTGACATAGGCGACAGGTTTAATTTTGCTCTATGCATATATCCTAGATCATAAAGTTTTGTAGCTATCCATACTTGCACAACTCGATTCCACCTCACGTGGTCCTATCGACTGAGACAGAGACGCACTGATACAGTGTTGGCCGTCCCTGTCATACATCATATCGTCACCGCGGGAAGAAGATGATAATCGCGCTATCTCGTATCGTCGTGTTATCGTCTATCGCACGTGCTCTCGACTAGATATTTCTAATCCGACTAAATACCATTATTATAAGTAGTACACCAAACTACTACAGTGACATTTTATCGTGCCAAAATAATTTCGTTCTCGGTGACGGTGTGCTATGGACACGCGACGTAAGTGTTTGTCGGCGTTTCTGAGCATGTGTCATGTCAGCACATTGGTCGCCGGTCGCCGCTCGGGAAGCGCCGTCATGATATTAACCAATTGATGACAGGATGTATGTACAAGATTCGGCACGAGCTAAGTGGACAATTGACATAATACTCTAGAGAAGTGAGCTGCGAATTAGTAAGCAAACGAGCAGACGGGCTACCTGATGAAAAGCAACTACGGTCAACCACGGACATTGGCAGCGAGTGAACAGTTTCAAGTGGACCGAGGAAGAAGAGGCGACAAAGCGCTGTATTATTTCACGTCAAAACATATTATTTCAGGGGCAAATTCCATTGTTTCAATTTTCATCTCTACTAGAGGTCGCCCTGTGGTCGAAAGAAATATTTAAATCCATCGAGTGGAGGAGCTATAAGAAAACTGTAATCTTTTCTCAATTCAATCATAGACTTCAATTTGGCATGAAAGTCTCGTTGCTAGACCATTAAATTTTATTTAAAAAATCAGACTACAACCATAAACAAAAGAGTATTTCGTAGGTGATTATCGGCGCCAAGTTAAAATATTGTAGTGTACGTAGCTTTTTATTAATTAAAAATATACAAGATTCCGTTTCAGCTGTAACTGGGAGAACTGGCTTTCGTGAAAAGGTGTACAAAGTTTTCGATTTGCGTATTAATATATAGATTTGGTACAGAACCCTTTATATTTCCTAAGTCTGACACTTTGACACGGATTTCTAAATGTAAGAATTTCATAGAATACCTCCGATACTGTCCCTGGCCAAGTTAACCCGGGCTAATAAGACTTCCGTGCGTTGCATTTCGGCTAATACGGTTAACGGACGTCGCACGAACGATAACGAACCTTAATACTCTCCATTAAAGTACATATTAACATAGCAGAACGTCGGATTACCCAAACGAAAAACTGGATTCGTCACAAACGAAAACTAACCTTATCTTTAACAGTTAAAGTTCATAATTTCTTAGCAGTTCGTTTTCCCATATAGTACGGGCACTGCCATCGAAAATCGATGCTAACTAGAAATCGGTGTTTTCTATTTATAGAAAAATTGCAACAGTTATTCATTTATAATGGATTGCACAAGTTCAATGCCTATTGATTTGTGTTCGAACGATTCTCGCGAACGCTGCCTGAGTGGAAGTGTGGGGCGGAAAGTATTTAGATTACAATTAACGTGATAATAATTACTTTGTGGTTATTAATCTGATTGCAAGTCAACAGATTGATGGGTAATTATGCACCCACAGATTCACCATTAATTAATTTCGAAAGCAATCACACTACGCGTTAATCTGATTACATTCTAACAGATTACTTCAGTAATCTAAATACATGAAATAACTCGATACTTTTAATAAAATGTACGTTAATTTTGTACAGTAATTACAGTTGCTGGTTCGGACAGACGTTGTTCTGTCAAGTTTTGGGAGAATTACTTATAGATACAGATAGAGGTATACTCTATGCGCTCAAACTACTGAACCTAGGTTATTAAAATTAGAAAAAAATGAATATACTAGAGCAATGCTTTGGCATAAATGGGCTGGTTTGACAAATGAGGTACTAAGGTATCACGTTTTTTGCTATTTTAATAATCATCGATAAATTCATCAGTTTGGTAGAGTGGCTAGGGTGCCGACTTAAGCTCGGAGGGGCCTTTGTTCGAATTCCATCGCCATAATGATTTGTTTTTGTTTTATAAATTTAAAACTTTTTAATAATTTAAAAATTTCTTTAAATAAATAAAACTTCTTTATCAATTTAAAACTTTCAGAAATACGCTTGCCCAATTTTTTCTCCGTACTGGTAAGGAACCATTCGTGCGCGAGTCCAACTCGCACTTGGCCGGTTTTTTTTATTTTTAATTCATAGCTATGCATCATCACTTTCAGGATCGTGACGCGGGGGACTACAAGTACTGCAGTACTACGTAGTCAGTTTATGCGCAGTTTCTGAGCATTTTTAACAAGAGTTTGTCTATTCGCTACCGAATTCGATTGGACAGTTGAAAAAAAAAACCAATAAATAACGCGAAACATAATATAAACTCCCGAAAACTCTCCTAAAAACATAAATATAAACTCCTGTCAGAAAACCTCAAAACCGGGCATTAGTCACCCACGCTTCCCTGGAAAACTCGCAAGTGCGTAGCAGAATTTGGGACATAGAACATTAGTGTTTTAGAGTACATAACAAACCCTATCTGTGTCTAGATGGGAGCAAGGTCTGTGTCCATTGTGCGGCAGAGGACAATACGTGTTTATGTACTGTTACAACTTACAATACGCCATGGCATTCCTAAATTAATAACATACAGACTTGATAACGTGATATTACCTTACCTTAAGGACATAGGCCCGGTAAACGCCTTGTATGACATAGGCGACAGGTTTCATTTTGCTCTACGCCACTGCAGATCGGCGACGATATGGACGTTGAGAAGATCAATGTCGCTAGAAAACGAAACCTATAGACTAGATCATAAAGTTGCTTTTTATCGGTCCAAATTTATATCGTTGACGGTGACGGCGTCCAACTTGATAAATACAGTTTACAACACAAACTTAATATATATATATAATAACTTTGACGTCTGGTTCTGCCGTCGTTCCACGCGAAAATAATACCAGCCTCATCACTTCGATTAGAGGCAATTCGTTGCTTTACCGCGAAACTTTCTGTCACGTACAATAAACTGGTAACACTGAGAACTGCGATGCGAACTGTCACCAGCAGTGTAGCCGAAAAAATACAACCTGCAGACCTTTAAGAGAAAATTGTGCCTCTTCCCTCTTAAAACTCTTCTGATGACGTGAACATCGATGGACGACGCACGGTGGTCGTTTTTATTAAGTGACCCGTTTGCTCGTTAGTCCTCTAATTCTATTAAACAAAATCTTTTTATCCGTAGATTTTTATCATTTATCATTTGGTCAACTGACGTCATCGAGATTGTTCCTAGGTGGTAAGCAATGTTGAATGAATGATAAATACTCCATATTGCATACATGTCCTTTTATTTTATGAATGAATATTTATTAATAAAGAAGTACGTGGGAGGCCGGTATAACATTTAACACCATAAGTAATAGATTGTGCAATTGTCTGAGAATCTCAATAATGGAATTCCACAGTTGTGATGTCCTCGAGACCATGGTTATATAAATTACGATAATGTTTTATTGTAAACGTGATAATAGTCTACCATCTAGATCTTAATGCCTGGACAGTGTAATAACGCCTTTATTTTTATTTTTTTATTTGGTATTTTGCCTCCTCTAGTGTTTTAGGGCGAAGGCCTTGAAAATCATTAAAATACACGATAGTTGTGCCAATACTAAATTATGTTTTCTGCCAGGGGTGATCTTTCTGCTCAATCTGAAACTACGCGACTAAATTAAGTATACTACATCTGCTTAAGGGCCTGCTCCACTGCTTACAGATAGTCTATCCGCAACTTTATTTGACAGATGTTGTTTGGAGAATCTGTCAAAAAAGTTGTTGATAGCCTAACAGAAACTTTATAAGTAAGCGATGTTGCGGTGTACAGGCCCTAAAGGTATTAACTTATCTAATACTACAAGTACGTTCTTACTTCTTAGGAGTTAGGACTTCTTTGTCAGGTAATGATGATGATACTGAATAGCAAATGAATGTTATTAATTTCTCCGTTCTCTGTGGAGACAATTGTATAGTGTTGTTGTGCGAACCAACCCGACGACGGTCGACAAATTTGTCTCTCCTAATGGTTGTGCTAAATACAAATCAAATCAAATCTTTTTATTCAAAATAAGTACTTTAAGTACACTTTCTGAACGTCGAGACTACGGTGCCTACCACCGGTTCGGGAACTAACCCGGCGAGAAGAACCGGCGTAAGTAACTCGCGATACAAGAGATAAACTCATAGACACGTCGATTACTGTAGGAAATAGTCTAACTTATTTTCCCTTTATTGCCGAAAAACTAGTCTATTATTTTGTATCTGATATATTTTACACTACTTAGATAATTTCCACGACCTCTGTAGCTCAGTTTGTAAGCGCGTTGGTAGCTTAAGCCGGGAGTCGCGGATTCGAATCCCGCCGACGGAGCAAAAAGTTTTTCAATGTTCCTGGGTCTTGGATGTGTATTTAATATGTGTATCGTGTAATAAAAATTTAAATATGCGTTTTGTATAAAAAGTATTAAATTATATTTCCGATGTCTGGTACCCGTATAACAAGTCTCTCGGGTACTTAGCACGGGGCCAGACTGAAGTGGTGTGATGAGTCCACAGATATTATTATTATAACCTAGTTCGATTTATCGTAAGGACGCGCACAAAACACGACTTTAAAATATATTTTACTGCTTATAGGTAGGTACATAAAAAAAATATAAGTCAAAAAGAACTATATTAAATTCGAATAAATAATGTAAGCGCCGCGTTTATACTCAGCAGTAGAGAAGGTACTTGCATCGCAATGACAGTCACTAAGCTTGTGTAGTTGCCGTTTTTTCTGAGAATCAGACGAGGAACCGACTTACAGGGAATTATTCAGTTTAAATTGCCATAAAAACAACGAACATCGCACGATTCATAATAGGCTTGTCTTGTTTGGATACAGAAGTTGCGTTTGCTTGCGTTGCGAAATAAAATAACTTATTTTGGTTAATGAAAAACAAGGAAAGGTTGAGTTGATTATGAAAAGAGATCCATACACTTAAAACTTCAAAGTGTGTGTGTAGAACCGTGCAGATGTCTATAAAATTTTGATAAAGATCCCTGCTGAAAAACTCCTAATCTACCTCTGGCGTACTAAATACTTTTCTTCAATTCTACAATCTGCAAAGCATCGGAAAAACTTTCTAACATTTCACGCATCGATTTTCACCATAAATATAGTTTGTCAGCGCACAATGCCTGCCGGTATAGGTTTCAAGTAGCCATATATGGCACCATATTGATTTCTTTTTAACCGTTATATTTATATAAATATAATATTTCTCAGCGCCGAGTTCCCACAGCTAACGAGCTTTTTCAACACATAATGAACTCATTACAGCAACAATAACGAAATTCTGTCTAATGACTGAGCTCTGCTATCGAACGGTCAAGCTTTCCCCGGGTTTGTGTATGGTAGTCTTGTCTTACTGATATTATAAATGCGATGGTTTGTGAGTTTGGAAATTTTTGAGTGTGTATGTTTGTTACTTCTTTGCGCTTAATGGCTGGACTGATTTTGATAAAATTTGGCATGGAGCTATCCTATTAGCTGGTATCCTGGATACATAGGGCACTTTTTAATCTCGACTAAGCCGTAGGTAGTACCGCGGGGCACAACTAGTTTTAAAATAAATTGGATTGTAAACAGTTGAGATTTTGCTAAGTTCCTAATTTTTTTACATGGGTGGTTTCGATTCGATTGAGAGCATCCGTAGCCTAGTGGGTAAGACCTTCGGTTCGCACTCGAGAGGGTGCAGGTTTGAACCCCGGTGGAGGCGTGTACCATTGAGACATTTTCCGAATCAAATATATAATACGGATGCTTGGAGAGCCATGCTTCGGCACAAATGGGCCGGCTCGACCGGAGTGATACCACGACCTCAGAGAAATCTGGCGTGAAACGGCGTTGTGTCCTTATTCCCATTCCCTATTACCGGGAATAGGGATTAGGGAAGTTCAGCCACCGATAAACTCACTCACAGAACGAAACACAGCACAGCTATTCGTACCGAAGCATGGCTCTGCCACGGCAACTATTAATATAACGACATAAAGCTGACTATCGGTGATGATCGTTGATTCATCGTGCGAGCATCAACACAATCGTTATCAAAGGCGATGTCTCTACACAGAACACGATCGTGCTCGCGTGTAATCGTCTGTAATTGCCGACTATAAGTAGGAGCCATGCTGCCCGACTTCCGAGTGTGAGAGTTTCTTTCTGACATTAGATCGTGAACGCGTTTCGCGTTTACTTATTACGAATTTATATGGGATTTGTACAGCGCCACCTAGCGATGCTCATGGTCACTTGTACAAATCCCAATTAAAAACCCTAGTACACGCGAAACGCGTTCACTGTCGAATGTCAAAACAGAACCCGCACTCGGTACTCTGAGCATAAAAAACCCCGAGCCAAACTGAAGGAGATATCGACCACATACACTGTCGAATCTCTCTAATCTGCCAATTAGGGATGTGCGGTATCCATGGCCAATTACACTGTCGATGTGGCGAAGAGCTCTCGACGGGAGCAGGTGGCCACACAAAAACTCGCTCTCGACAGCCCGGCCCGTGCTCAGCGAGCGCAGCGTCATGTGGACAAGAAATACCTTGCGTTTATATCTATTTTACCTCTAACAGAACCTTTATGTTGAGGTCAAAAGGTTTACTTTTAAGAGGAAAAAGGTACAATAAGTATAAATGCACCGGAACAACGCGTTATAATTTTTGCCTGTAATACCTGCCGTAACAGATCAAGAAATATGCTGTCTTCGTATTAATTTTATATAGTTAGAGATGGAAAGAACTAAGAGGCTGAGGGCCTGTTTCGCTGCTTACAAATAGTCTATTCATTTGACAGATAGAACTTTATTTGACAGATGTTGTATGGAGAATCTGTCAAAAAAGTTGCGGATAGCCTAACAGAAACTTTGACAGTAAGCGGTGAA
>JAOTAV010075685.1:0-13004 GCA_026546445.1 Cyclargus thomasi | reverse complement strand
TATCTCATGGGGATTACTTTGAAGGGGACAAAATAAATATTCATGAATAAATAAATAATTTTTGAAAAAACACAAAAATCGCGATACTTTTTGAACACAGTAGTACATTGTGTAGTTAACGTAGGTCACATAATTATAAACGTATATTTATATTTTTATACAAGTACATTTTCTGGAAATTGTGATCAATTGATAAGAATCTAACTGAATCGAATAACAAAACATTCGTGTTGAAATTAAATAATATAATCACGCAATTTGTATCGATGTTTATGATTTTTTTTAGATTTACATTCTTCCCAAAACGGGCGACTAAGTATTTCAGAAAGATTTTCAAACTAATATCTGCTAAACGAGAAAAAGATAACATTAGGAACATTGATCTATTTGATGCTATTCTTCAAATAAAGAAGGAAGCCGCACGCGATGGTGAAGGTAACATCTTCTAATTCTACTGCTAGCTAGGGTCAGATCAAAAAAGTAAGCAAGGAATTTCATAAAAATTTAGATAAATTATATAATTAGGTTTTGTGTCCAGTTACGGCAATTCAATAATAGTATAATAACTAAGGGGAAAACTGAAAACAATTGGTGCTACGCATGCTACATAGTACTGAAATTTTAAACATAATGCTGAAGTTTTACAAAATTTGTTTAATGTTAGGTACGTAATCACAGGAACTGAAATGCCATAATATTTTTACTTATCTATACAAAAAAATACAAGTAGAGAATCTATTTTCAATATTGAAATAAGGTTTTATTTTTCACACGCATGAAGGAATAGGCTATAAATGTAACAAATGATAATTGTACTTAATTTATTTCATTTCAGAATATTCCGATGATCTGCTTGTCGCCCAAAGTCTTATATTCCTACAAGGAGGATTCGATACTACCGCAGTGACGGTTACATTTTTAATTCTGGAATTAGCATTTCAGCCTTCGATACAGGTAACTTAGTAATATGACCGAATTAAGAAAACGGAGAAGTTTATAATAATATCTATGGATGATTTACACCACGTCAATCTGGCCCTCTGCTAAGTATCCGAAGGACTTGTGTTACAGGTACCAGACGACGGAAATATATTTAATACTTTTATACTATACACATATTGAAGATTTTTATTATATAATACCCATATTTAATATACACTCATGACCCAGGAACATTAAAAAAACTTTTTGTTCCATCGGCGGGATTCGAACCCGTGACCCCCGGCGTGAGCTACCAAAACGCTCATCCACTGCGCCACAGAGGTCGTCAAAGGTCGTCGAGGAGTTTATACATATACGTCTCTGTTATTTTTAAGTTAAAAGATATAAGTAGTTTGGTCTGTGTAAGAATGTTTAGTTATTGTTATTTGAAAAATATTAATTGTTTTAGTTTACCTAAATACCTAATAATATCTATATATATATATAAATTTTAGGAAAAGTTGCATGCGGAGATTTTAGATGCTAAAGAAAAGAGTGAAACCGAATTTATAAGTCAAGATATTTTGGAAGGTTTACCGTACCTAAACAGCGCTCTGAAAGGTGTATATAAAATTCAATTTCCGCAATTTCTTTCACACGTCACGTTCAACACCCACACAATATATAAGCTGTCTGGTAGAAGGGCAATAAGTGACATAAAGCATAATACATTATCTGGGAACTTCGTGGCTAGTAATTTTTGAAAAAAAAAAAACAAGAACTATTTACATCTATTTAAATTGTTACAGAGACATTCAGAAAATATCCTCCCATGCCATGGCTGGATAGACAAGCGGAACACGACTACACCATAGATGACAAGCTGACCATTAAAGCCGGGACACCGATCGCAGTCAACCACATGGGCATGCACTACGATCCGGAATACTTCCCAGACCCTTACAGATTCGATCCTGAAAGGTTTCTGCCGGAAAACGAACACAAAATTAGACCCTTCACATACCTTCCTTTTGGAGACGGACCTAGAGTTTGCATAGGTATGGCACTATGGCATGTAGAGCTTCGAGCAAAATTTTTGCCGTGGGACAGCCTGCTCGACCGGAGTAATACCACGGCCTCACATTCCTATTTCCCTATTTCCATTCCCTTACCTCATTAAGGCTGGCAACGCACTTGCGACTCTTCGGATGGCACGGGTATCCATTGGCGGCGGCAGTTGCTTCCCATCAGAAAACCCATCTGCTAGTCATGCAATGAACATGGCATTATTCATGAAATAGAAGGGCGCAAGTCGCAACGAACTGCTGGGTCACCTAAGTCGGTGACTCACCTGATGGAAAGCAACTGCCGTCGCTCTTTTGTTACTACGCCACATTTTTGAAGGAATAAAATAAGCTAGGCAAAAATTGCTTACGTGTTACATTACATAGTGATATCTATCTATAGCATACCTACATATGCCACAGTACTCGGCCAAAAAAATTACACATCGATCTTCGGAAAAAGACAATCAGCTAAAGTCAGCTTCGTAGAGCGTTATCTAAAAAAAAAATTCCACAGCCGAACATATAACCTCCTCGTTTTTGGAAGTCGGTTTAAAATTAGCCGAATGACTCTTTCCAAAGGTCGAAGTGCTATCTTTATTGCCGGAAGATATATTAAGATCGAAATATTTTACCATCGTTATAACACAATGACTTTTTGCTAACTTTATACATTATAATAATTGTTTTTTAGTAATGAAAAATTATAATAATTGTTGTTGTTTCGCTTTTCAGGCAAGAGATTGGGTCTTCTAGTAATAAGGATTACACTGTCGGCGATACTACTAAAATATAAATTCGTACCTTACGCGGACACAAAGCCTCCAAATGAAACGGAAATTGAAAAGAAAGGAGTATTTTACATGCCGGGGGAGGCAATACGTGTTAAATTTGTACCTAGAGAATAATTTTGGTTTATTTAACAAACTAGGTACTAGGCGGTTTCATTGCGCTAAAATGAAAACTTTTATTAAAAAAATCTGTTTTTTCTTAGAACTCAAGTATATTCGTACCCAGCAAATTTGGTTAAGAGGTTTGGTCATAACGAGGTACCAAATACATTTTGTGTGTTTTTAGTATGTACTTCTCGAATCGATAAAGCTTTTATTGCTTTACATCTATAGCATATACAAATAATCGTTTGTTTGTATGAATACATTTATTGTGTTCTTATTATTATACCTTGATAACTTAATGATAAAATTCACATTGATTTTACCACTTTTCATAACGAGAAAATAGTGATTGCAAGTTTTCGTCATGGTCAACATAATGAAAATGTTTTCCTTCCTCTTGTGGGAAATATATTTGATGTCATATATTATATTGTAGTTTTAATGGTTCCTCTTCATTATTGACGAATACAGTGACACATGATTACAATTAAAGACGTAAGTGGATGAAGCAGATAAGTAACATTTCTGTCAATGCTCATTTTTTCCATAAAATATTAATAAATCTTATAATTTTGCAATTTCATTAGCTAGCTTGTCAATATAGCTATACCATAAATCCATATTATTTTAATTTGAAACTATTTTCCGGTCCTGAAGCGTATATTTATGAAAAAATCCGGTTGTTTTTAAGCTTTTAGTTACCCGCTACTTGTCTTCTGTTGTGTAGAAATTCATTTATTATGTTAGTGTCACAGAATACTGGCGTGAAATAGCGATGGAATGGATGAAAGTTGTGCCTCCGGTAACGGAGGCCCATCATCTTATTAAATTTATTTCCGCTTATTCCTTTATCAAAAAGGCCGCAAATGCACTTGCAAAGCTGAAGCGAGAATTATAGTTTTGAAGTCACGCTAATGCCAGAGTAATCTCTATTAATGTAGTTTCACCTTAAAAAATGCAGATAAACGTGTCACTACACGTAGAAGGCTAAAAACCGATGTGGATAATACAGTGAGCGCATATTTATTGAACGCTTAACATCAATTCATTTTAATCAATGCTAATATTATTAGAGACGTAATCGATTTGATTGTGCAACTAGCGGATACTTACTTATTTGTGATAGCAAGGATTTTGTTATATAAGTGCGCCGTTAGTGTCTAATTGCATTTCATGCTTATAGTTTCAACTAATAACGCGGTCACTTAAACGAAATGAAAATTATGATTTATTAAGCTGCTTTAGGACTTAAGCTATGTTTTAAACAAATAAATTAGTCGATATGCCATTGGTAAATTAATAGTTTCATAGTTGTTCAAAGTCTACCTAACGGATAGCGGCTAAGATGAACTGGGCTAAATTTAACTAAAAGTAGTTTTTCCATCTGTCTTTCCTTTAGTGATTTTTGTAACGGGACAAATTAACGCTGTAAAGTGTCGTAGCTTTTTACTGAAGTGGCAGGCAAACGAGCAAAAATATGTCAGAAAATGATTTTCCTCTTTTTAAAAAAAACTCATTTGCTATCCTTATTCCCGTACTCAATAGAGTTAGTAGAAGTATAATTAGATTAATATACTTTTAATAAAAAGGTTTTTTTGTAAGTAGGTTATATAAAAATATGAATACCTTTCTTCTCGTGTCTATGCTGTTCTCCGTCGATGCTGAATCCGAACTCATAAGGTCGATTTTCGTCTGTGTATTTACTGGCACCCTGGGCTTCGAAACTGCTCACTAATACGAAGGATAGAAGAAAAACATTTCTCCAGTACGTCATCTAAAATTAGAAAAACAATTTTACTTGAGAGAAGCTGAAAAGTTGATAAGATTAAAGTGTGATGAAAATTATAATCTATATATTAATGCGCGAGCGGAAAATTTTGTACCCTTTTTTACGAAAGACGCATAGATGTAAAAGCCTTAATCTATTCCCAGTTATAGTTGGCATGGAGAAAAAGCGTAGAATACCAATATTATTTTAAAATATGCTTTAATTTTGCATACTTTAATAAATAAAAGGCTACGCACACTACAACACTCACACTACAATATTTTGACATGACACGATAATCGTACACGAAATACTCTTTTGTTTAATATTGTAATCTATTTTTTTAATAAAATTTCATAGATATTAACGAGACCTTTATTGAAGTCTGTGATTGAATTGAGAATATATTCTATTTTTATAGCCCTTCTGCACGATTGCTTTAAATATTTATGGTCGACCTCAGGGCAACTTCTAGTGTTTATAATTCTGTGTCTTAAATAGTATTTGAGCACTCAGTTCATTTAGCCCAGGTTGTCGTTCATTAACGTCGGGGCGTCCGAATTTTTTCGTTCAGAAATTCTAATAATATGCGGTAGGACTTAGTAAAGTCACGGGATCAGGTACTAACATCAATTAATTTAAAATGTAAAAAGGTAAAAAAGATAAGATAACTAAATTACCAACTATAGTTAGTAGCTACTAAAACTTGTTATTGATAATCTAAAAATATATTTTAACCTGAAAATATTGGCCAATGCTATATCCGAGACATTTTAGGCTTTTTGCAAAACAAATATAACTGTAACAATTATATTTTTTAGATATTTGATTTTCTAAATAATACAGTAGGCTATACTAAAACGAAGCATATAATATAACAAAGGGTCGTTTGTTGGCCATAACTCATATCACACTACACATAGTCAGCCTGGCGCCAAACACTCGCCACTAAGATGAATCAATGACTGTTTTTTTATCATTATCAATGATGTAATGACGCGGCTAATTTGATCATCGTTCATTCCTAATTAATGACGTCACTCCATAGAAGAGCGTCGTATCAATGTAAAACATCGTAAGACGCGGATATTTGCAAACAACAAACAAATATTATATTTGGTTAAGTATTTTAATGAATTTTAGATCTAAACTAAATTTTGATATTCCATCGACAAAACGTTTAGTATTCAAGAGACTGTCCTATAAATAAAAATATTACTCAAATCTACCTAGGAAAAGAAATTCTTATTTACATTTTACTGTAATCTCAGTTAATGCCGGCAATATCGAAACCTTTAAATCGTACATCTCTCGCGAAATGTTATAGATTAAATATGAAACAGATATCTTTCTTTGAAAAAAAAATATTTTTTTTATTATCTTACCTTTACAAATATTACGACTATCGAACCATGGCTCTAGCGCATTGAGGTAGTCGTTTATTAACAAAATTACTCATGAAACATTTTCTGTATGTGACGTAAAAACAAAAAACTATGTTCGAAATATGAATATTAAAACCAATTTATATTCAAGGTCGCATTCGATTGTTATGATAGCCAATTTTAACGATATCGGCGCGACTATTGGTTTTAAAGTATTAAAACTATTGTATCTAATCGCCGAGGAACAAATAGACATCTTAAGCACAAAAAATATAACGACACTTGTAAGGCGATTTAGAAGGGTTTGCAGTAGACCTACTCAGTAAACAATAAACTTCTGACCTAATAGACATAGCAAACCTGTAGGTTATGTCTAATAGGTCAGAAGTTTATTGTTACTATCGTAATTAAATATAATATCTTTGATTGCAAATTTGTATAGCGGCAAAGATTAATGCTTATTTATTCTGCTAGGTTTTGAGATCACTTTACAAAACTGTACGTAGAGTGAGTTCCTAAACTTTAATCAGTCATGTGACGTACCGATGTTTTAGTGGATGTTAATCGTTTAATAAATATACAGATATACAGATACACGCGTAGTACACAGATCATTAAATCCCGAGTTTAATATTGTTAGGTATGTTTCATAGGAAATATACTTATGTAAAACGAAAAGTATTAAAAATAGTTTTAATTTGCTTTTTGTCAGTAAAGTATTTTTCTTAGACATATAGATAAATTAAATTCACGTTTCCTGCTGCGTTGTTAGCAAAGCTTTTATTAAATGGACTTAAGATATAAATAATAATAGCCATCAAACTAAACGAATAAGACAATAATAAAATCTTAAAAAATAAGAGTAAATAGTCGCGCGCATTATATTAAAGTGGAAAAATTTACATAATATTTTATATTATGAATAAATTTATTTCTTTTACTTAAAATAATTAATAACGGCCCTTCCACTAGACTCGCAAATTAATTATAAATTACAAGTTTTCATATAACTTGGCTTTTTAGGGTTTCATAGCTAAAGGGTAAAAATGGGAACCTATTACTAAGACTTTCACGTCTATCCATCTGCCCTATTGTCTGTATCCAGGCAGTATTTAATAGGTAGGCCAAAAATTGTTTATTGTGCGGGAACCGGGATAAAAAGTATTAGCTTTGGGTCTTGCCGGGGCGCGTCGCATTGTCGGAAATCCGTCGCGCGAAAATCCGCCGCGATGAGGCTCGGCACGCTCCGTCAACGTGTGCGATAACCGCTTCCATACAGTTTGTATGAAGGCGGATTTTTCCGTTGAGAGAGTTGAGACCCGCCCAGCATGCTGCGCCCAATTCTGCTCTTGTTTTAATACAACAAACGTGTTTTTGCCAGTTTCTGCCTACTACTTGACGTACTTGTTACTAGATGACGCCTCTACATCGCGCTATCGCTTGCATGACGTGGAAGGCTGTTATAGCTCTTCAACTTTCTGAACAAGTGATTCAAATTTTTACTCCCTACCGGTACAACTCTTCGTGCACGAGTCCAACTCACACTTGGTTGGTTTCTCGTTGTTTGTACAGTTCAAACCTTGGAAGCAAAGCCACTATTGGCTTCCGATTGATCTAAAACTTTACAGACATGACAATAATTAGGTGACAAGCTAACTTGGATGAAAAATTATAATGTCAGAAAACTGAATGATGTCGGAGACGGAAGGCGCGCCATGCTATCGCAGATATAAAATTACTTACGGCTATTAAGTTTGGGTTCGTTGGAGTCGTCTTGCCAAGATATATTCAAATGCCTACAGGCTAAACCTAAAAATAAAACCGTAAGGTGGTCATAGCATCTCAGAGTTGAAAAGTCGTACTCCTATCCAGTTTAGGGTATTGCAATTGTCTTGCCTAGCACTCATTGAATACTATATTCAAGGTCAGATGATAAGGTTAGAACGTATTCACTAGACATAATGTATACGAGTAAACCACGTGTTAAGTACGTCGGTATTCCCGAATCCCGATTTCCGGCCAGAGCTATAACGTGCAATTTTTTTTTACTTAACAATTTATTGTGCACAAGTAACATTAAAACGTTACAATTTACATTGAGAAACAACACAAAGGATTGCTTATTTCTTACAGAAATTTCTTACAGTAGCCTTATAAAGAGAAATGCGATGTAAGAATGCAAATAGAACGCGCACAGTGAGAAAACAGAACTATTACTATACATATTTAACACTTAGTAAGAAATATAACTAGATTATTTTAAAAATAATAAAAACGTACTACTTTGAACTACAGAGCTCTGCCATAAAATATGTTATAGTTTCTTTCTTCGTATGTTTGACGTCGATAGCGCCGAAACTCGCATAACGAAATTCGAATTACAAAGCAGGTATCCTCCTAACTCTGACCCGATGACCCTATTTATGTCAAATGACGACGTGATTGATGGCCAAACAAATAAACTTTCGTGTTTATAATATTATTGTTTATTCTCTCCAGTCTCTATGTACCAAGTCAATTTGCATAACCGTGCATTACGTGGACGCACGATAGCCATAGATCTGAACTGAAAATGATTATTCAGAAATGTGCACACTTAGTAATATATTATTCCTAGCTGTTGCCCGGGGTTGTATTTGAAACTTTTAACACATGTAGTTAAAGATTTTTATACAAACTATCAACCCCCGAGAACACTCTCTAGTTACCTAATTCTGCAGTAGTATCCAGTACTGAGAGTTGAATTACAGTGAGCAACTACGTCCTTAAAAGACGTTGCGTAAAAAACTTGAAACTCTGAACACCTGTTGTAACGAAGTTTCATAAAAACTTTCAATCCCCAAAAACACCCCTTATGGTTTGAATTTCACAAAATTCTCTCCCGAAAAACAACTATAACAGATCACGAACTGTCAAGCAATACCGCGATATAGACGACTAGTACGACATCTGATTCGTCTTTTATAAATTCTCGTCAATTATCAATTATTATAAATTCAATCATTATGGGGCTATCATACACTCGATAAATTTCTTAATGTTAGGTATATTTTTTCATATTCATTATTGTGTTTTGTTTTATCTACATCCAAATGACAATTATAATAAATTAAATATATTTACTAAAAATTACAAAGTATAATATGCAAATACAATATACATATTGTTTTGAAAAAATTTTATAAATTCTTGCAAGAAAAACCGTGGGAATTAGCTAATTTAAATTGTTTACATATTTGAAATGTGCTTACAAAGCTCTTACATTTGATACCCGACACGATGACGAGACCGTCAGGAAATATATATTTCTTGTTCGTAACTTTAAGTCCCCTAGATGGCACTATAGTCAATTTAACGTGATACTATGTAACCTACAACCAGTGGACAATCAAGAGGCCCCAAGTTCCAACGACACCTCATTTGTCCAAATAGCATAAGTTGTTTTTAAATAGTTAAAAATTTACTACGGTGACACACCCCATTGTAATCATTTATCATTTTATCATAATTAAAAAAACACAACACCATTTGTTAAATACGTCGCCGACTTATCGCGCGTAATAAAAAAATCACTTACGTTGCCCGCTTACCGCCGTGGTAAGTGCGGCCTGTTGCGCAAGAGGCGACACGAGACTGCGACGAGACACCTCTCTACGTAATTTATTAAGCACACAGTGACGCTGTCGACTATTGATGCCTCTTATTGACTACTTATCGATATGAAAGCGAATAAAAAAAATTGAAAAACACTTACACTTCCATTGTTTTGACAAAAAGGTTTTAACGTGATTGGAGTTCGTAAAAAAATTATAAAATTACGTTGTAAACGACAAAAATGTCTTAAAAAAATTGTAATGCCAAGAAAACTTGAGTTTGCAACAACCTTGAGTCATAATCTTTCGGGCTAGCTATGATAAAAAAAAAACGGCTTTTGCCAAGTATTTTGCCTTACTTGGCAAAAATTCTTTATTTAAGCCCTCTATGGAAAGGGAGATGGAAAAGGTTCTTAATCTTTCTCTCTATTAAATATCATAAAAATAGATATCATCAAATAATGCATATTTCTTTCAAATATAAAAGAAACAGATATTCCGAATCAAATGATTTGAAATTGAACTAATCTGGCCCAGATCTTGATATATTATTCTCAAAATCTTATATATATTCAAAATACTTGGGTTGGTTAAAACTTTGGGGCTCCTTAACAAATTTAAAAATTTAAAATAAACAAACTAAACACATATAAAAGATTTTAAATATTGGGCCTTCATCACAGCTCGGTCGTGACTTGTGACCGTGAACCGAAATGAGGATATTCTTTCTCACATGTATTTTAGCCGAAACAGTAGCAAAAAAATAGACGATAAATATAGAGTTACTACTAATAACCAATAAATATGTCATAGCGTTTAAGCACCTGTTGCTGGTAACATTATAAGCAGGAATCCTACGCATTGAGTTTTTTGTACCTTATCTATTGGTGAGGCAAGAAAAACTCGATTTATTTATCAAAGTTGAGGTAAAGTGTATTGGAGCATCCTAAATAAAATTTAAGAATGATGTCAGTGTCGTAAAAAATCGGTAATCTTGATCGTAACTAAACTAACATTTACTCCGTAAGCAACAGGAATCTTAACTTTTCGAAAATTTACTAAGAATTTGAAGAATTGTTATTTCTCTACCGAATAATACTTAAGCAACACGTTGTTTCGATTTAATATTTCAAAGAAGCTGCAATGTGAGAAGATTTACAGGCTACAGAAGTATAGATTGATATATCCTACATCTCAAAATTTAAAGGTGAGGCGAACACGAACCGAGCTCGAACCATACACAATTCGTCTAGTGTGGAAGGAATTGTTCTGCATTAAATTTAGTAGTTTTTCTTAAAAAAATGAATAGTGCTGATTAAATAGTTACATCAAAATCAATTAAAATTGATTGTTACATTCCAGTTTTGTAAGAGTGTAGACGGACCTTAAATCCTTACACCCATAAATTTTGCCCTAAGTTTTACCCACGATATAATACTCCCAGGAAAGAACATATTACGAGATTTGATCACAAAACACCTTAGAAAAAGTTTAAAATATTGATTTGATGAAGATGTAACAACTTCTATATCTGAAAAACAGAAACGCGACAATGTATACCTAAAATTAATGATTCTTAAGCATAAAGGCGTATGCAGCCCGAGGCGAAATAACAATCGAACATAACTAACTACATGGCTACAAAGGACACAGCACCAAATAGTTTTAACACTATTTCAGACCTCAAGGTGAGGTAAGTGATCATAGTGTTGGCTAGTTAATATCCACTATACACAGTACAATTTAAAATCAGGCATATTGTTTATAAAAAAAAAACAAATTTGGTAAATCAAATGATGTGACGGCACGAACTGCTTTTTACATATTAATGAAATATAGAAATAAACTGTTACCACCTTATTCATTAAAATATTATACAGTGTTGAACTAATCATGGTTTGCTGTCCCTTTCCGTCGTGTGACGTTTCCAATATCCCAGAAAAGGACAACGATTCTTGATTAGATAAGCACTGTATAAATATTTTTATGAATAAGGGGATAAGGTTTTGAGATCTCGCCTCAGGCGTCTGGCAAATTTTCGGAAAGATTTAATACAAATTTTTTTCTTACATCTTATTATTTGAAATCTAAGCTATGGCCTTCGCCCCGCAAACACATCATCGATATTCGGAACCGACTTCACACACAATACTATTGGTAAGTTATCGAATCAAATACTCAATGCAATTGACAAAGGTCAGTGAAGATGAATATTTATTTTTCAATTATCTCACTATCAAGGCTGGTAAACTGTTTGTTATTAAAAAAAATCTTTATATTCGTTCGTAGTAGCAAAAACCTGATGAATGGGTGCTAATTCGTGTTACAACTTTATTGAGTTGTACTAATTTTTTTGATGTTTTCCTAAATGGAATAAATACAAACAGCTAATTGAGGATTATATAAAAATACAAACAGCTAATAGAGGAATATAAATAACATTTTCATTTTTTTATGTTTCGATTAAGGTACTTAGAACATCAGAAATATGAAGTCGATGTTAAAAGGTTTGTAAGGTCGTAGCTCTTGTCCGCGGTCTCTTAGTATTTATTTCCTTGGGGATGGAATTTATGAAAGTCTTTATGAAAATCTAGAGAGCTAGAGCTAGAGATGAGCGATGGGTAAATTAAATTCCGTAGAGATTTTGGGTAGATGTTTACCAAGTACCATCTCTACTCTAAGCGGATGCCTACGTCATGACTCATAGGCAAACTAACACCTTGTAATTATCTCTCCTATTACACCCCAATATCGAACTGTAGACTTGGCTGGTGAGAAGCGGGGCTAAAAAACTAAAAAAAAAATTTATTTATTTTAATAAAACTTAAGAACTAATACAAAATTATCTCGTCAAACCGAAGTTTGTCGGTGAGATGCGCTCATTTGCCCTCATCATCTTAACAAAATATGTTATTACGAACTAAAATAATTTTCACAATATCAACCTGAAATAACCTTTTACAATATCTATTTTTAGTATTATATACTATTCTAAAATATATTTATTTATATTTTAACGTAATATGAAATTATACATAATAAATAATAATACTTATACAATACTTATTCGTTTAGTAGTTGGACTTTCATCTTATTCTTAATTAAAATCGGTGTCACTCATCCTCATGCCTTAAAATATTATATTTGTTACATATTTTAGGTATTAAAAACTTATTTGTCCTCTCTCCATAATAATTTATAATTTTAGGTTTAATCAGTCTTTGTTCTCACGCACTTTTAGTATTATAATTATTGTCTACTGTCTTTTTATACTCGCTACTATAATAATAATGAATTCCTATTAAAATCTCTACTTTTTTATCTAAGGGTAAAATATTGCAGGTTCCAAAAAAAAGAATTTTTCCAAAAAAATATAC
>JAOTAV010075674.1:0-13005 GCA_026546445.1 Cyclargus thomasi | reverse complement strand
CGGGAGAGTCAATCAGATAACGTGATTACTTCGTGAGAGAAATCTTCAAGCAGCAGGTCGGGAGAGATGGGATTAGTATATAGACTCCTTAATCTTTATTGTTTCATTTTTAAGTGACTTTAATGCAGTTTTATTGGTTGTTTGATGTAGTCAATTCCCAATCAATATACAAAACAGTATTTTTATAAAATGTCGATGTCCATGGTGCTGAATCCAAGGTTTGCTGACATTAAGAACAATTTTGCCTATAGGATGAATAGAATTAGGGTAGAATTTATAAAAATCCTTGCTTAGCAAATTTTATTGGACATATAACCAATAGCGAAGTAATGTGAGCCATCCGTTTCCGAAACTTATCAGTGTTTTGGCACTGATAAATTAACCGTCAACCAACTAACGCTCGCACTAAAGTAGTACGCACCAATGAGAGACCTGTGTGTACGTACCCCGATACTTCCGACCAATCAGAGCGCAGTGGCTTTCGTCGTATTTTTTTCCGAACAAAACTAATAACATTTCCACACTTTTGGTTCTATGCTCGATGTAACATCTTCATGCCAAATTTCAGCCGAATTCATCCAGCGGCTTGGACTTACGTTAATCACTGTTTCAGACATGCGTCTTAGAATTTTAGATATTTATATTAAAGTTTATAGGTTTTATAATTAAGCGTAAAATGTTTTTAATACTGGTTTTGAAATTGATAATTACGATTAAATTTTAAACGCTAAAACCGCAGCGACTTATGATTAATCTTGTTATCGCAAATTAATTAAAAATCACAAGCAGCCGACACCCGATAACTTTACTGCGCTAATAACATGCATTAAAAAAAAAAGGTTTAATTAAAGTTATGTGGTTCGGTATTATGAGAATTTCAATTTTAATAATAGAACTAAAATATATACGTCGTTTTCAGACACTGATTAGGCAACATTAATGCGGGTTCAACCGTCGATTTTTTTAGAAACGATACTTATGATAATAATATGAAGCTGACATGATAACAATATGTCGTCTCCTGTCAGGTATCGTTAATACCATATATTTTGTTCGGCTATTCTATGAATGAACGATGATGAAAACTTATTGGTTAAGCCCTCAGTCCGATTTACATCTAATTACAAATCTACGTTAAACCCATTCAAAGTGAAATTGAGACAGTATATTACGATTGTATTTTGTATATCACGCGAAAGCCGTATACGAGTTTTGTCCCGGGATAAAAAGTATCCGATATGTTGCCCAGTCCTAATAGCTATTAAACAAAAAAAGATATATTCAAAGCGTCCAGTAGTTTCTAAGATTAGCGCTTACAAACAGATAAACACACAACTTTTTTGTCCATATGCTTTCTATTACTGTTCCTATTACCCCTGTATTGATTATTTTGCAAAAATATTAAATGTCCAGACACGCTAATTTTACTGTTTTATTATATGTCTAGACTGCTGTTTTATTATATGTATAAATATTGTGTATCCTTTAAGCAAATCAAAGTATTTCAACCTCTATGGTGTGACCCTTGTGTGGCTTAAACGTCTTTAGACTTTACGGAGGTTACAAGATTCTGAACAGACACTAATAGATATGCCTTACTGTTAATTAAAGACTAAAATAATAAACCGGTAATGTAAAAGCCTCGTTCATTATATTAATTAAAGTTAAATTAATTCTGGCAAGCTGTCGCCATTCTCCACCTAAAGCATTTCCTCGGTAATTATGTTTATACTGTATTTAAATTAAATTACTTAAGAGTCCCTTACAATTGCAGAAAATTATAACATAATAAGATGTTTTTAAACGGTTCACCAAGAGTTTTTAATGCCTTAATCTAACGTTTGTTATTGTTTTGTAACCTACCCCACCCATGTAGTCGTCGACCGCCTCGCCGTCGTATATAGCTTTCGACGAAACTGACATGTGATTGTTGCTTACCAATATCGACAGCACAGAGCCTTTCTAGCCCGCCTCGTCGCCATGTATATATATAGCGTTTGACGAAACCGACGAGTGATTGTTACTTACCGATATCGACAGCACCGGAGCCTTCCTCACCAGAGCCCTCAGCGTCATAGGAGGCGTCGTCGTCGGTGTAGCTCCGACCAGACCCGGAGCCCTCGTCACCCGCCTCGTCGCCCAGCATGAACGCGTCCGCCGACGACTTGTACGAGTACGATACTAGCAACTATGGGAGAACGAATAAGTGTTAGTCTTACATAAATGGCTTTGGTTACCAGAGACGATAAGATTGAAGTTGCCATTTGGCAAAAATATTCCTTTATTGTTTCTTAAAAGAATCGCCGATCAAAAATGTATGAAGTTGATATGCCATCGAAGAAATTGAAACAGAGCCAGTTGATGGACCTACGTCATTTGGTCGGAATATGTCAATTCCATATAATTCATAGACATAACACGACCAACTTACTTGATCTGGCTCTGTATCTTCCCTGATAGGTACTCCTAAGCGTAAGGTTCTAAAATAAGCCATAAAGAAAACATTTCGGCTAAAGGCTTTAGTAATTTATATGAAACCTAACGGTATGGCAACCCGCGTCACGACAGTGACGGAAAACAAAAGCAATATGGCGTTACCTAAGCTCGCCTAAGTCCGCCCGTTGTCGGGACCTCAACCCTATCTGGGTTAATATCAATTAACTGTCGCCTGCAAATCTCGCATAATAAATCAGACCTCAGGGCATTAGTCACATAAAGAAACCATTTCAAAGTAAACTGGATCTGTGCAGGTTACTAAATAACAGGCGTTTTTGTCATTTCCTGCACTGCATTATAAAGTGATTAATGTGGTTGCATTTTGGACCTCGGACCTTGCACCGAATTTGCATGCTTTTTTTAAAACAAAATATGAATTGCGAATACCCTGTTTGATTATTTAGTTAACTTATTTAAATACTAAAGCAAGAGCTCATTCACACTAAGAGGTCTTTTACGATTTTTCCCGAATCGTTATTTTGATTTGCATGGATGCTTTCAATATACGGCCAACAACTGCCTTGTTCTTTTTTTAAAATAATTTGTCTATGGTATTATACAACGTATTAATATTCTGACTGAATTATTACTAGTTTTGTAGTCTATGAACGGATTTTAAACATGTTGGTGACATTAGGAAACATCAAACTTCACGTATTTAGTATCACGTGACTGTTGACTGGCTGGAACTTGGCTGGGAATAAGAGATCATAATAACCCCCCAAGCCCTGGAGACCGGTTTTTTTTTCAGAAATTATGCAACTATTTTTTGAATAACAAACAGATAAACAGACAACTTTTTTGTCGATATGCGTTCTATGGAACATGACTGGAAATAAGAGGTCATAATAACCCCCCTGTTGTAGAAAGAAACACGTTTTTTTATCTATATAAATTATAGTAGAAAACACGGTAGTGGCGAGCCCACCTGTCTGGCCTGTCGTAGCTTGTCACCGAGTACGGCTACTCGTGCGTCCTGCGCTGCGGGCACCGGCATTTCTGGATTGTACTTCTGGTCGCTGACTGACGCGGACGCTACTAAGGCCTTGGTATACCTAAACAAAGGAGATGAGGGTATTCTTGAATAAATGAGTTTTTTTTTTTTACATGCGAATAATTTGAAACAGTGAGAGTCTTTAAAATACCTGATTAAAGGGAAATTGAAACAGAGCTGGTTGATCGACCTACGTCATTTGGTGGGAACATGTCAATTCCATGTGAGTTTTCACGAATATCGACCAACTTACTCAGATCCGCATCAGCTTCCTTGATAGTACATGGTTTTATGCTTAGATAGATATGTTGGAGACGGTGAGGCAGAATCCTTCTGAAGCTTCTCAAGTCCTGATTTTTTTTGGTATACCGGCTATGGAACCACAAAATAACTCTCTATAAACATTAGTGAACCAGTCAGACTGGTTCACTAATGTTAAAGGAACGTAGCGATGATAGGAGGCGGCTAAGCTGGCCGCCTAGGCACCGGACGCCGTATAAAGAGGTGGCTGGCTGATATTTTCGTAGAAGTTAGGGGGCGCTTAGGGATTTCGTCCAGGATAACGCCGGACCTAATTCGTCGTAACCTACGTGAGGGCGTCATTGTGGCTTTTTATTTTTATTGCAACTTTCAGTGTAAAAAAAAACTATACAGTGAGTTTTAATGACCAGTAAATAAAGTTTTAAGAAATGCCACATTGTCTAGCTCTAGTGCGTGGGGCAGAAGCGAGGCGTTCCTGAAAAACACCTTCGGAAAACGTAGGGTACGTTTTCCGCGCAAAAAAAACTAGAAAAAATACATTTTTGCAATTGCGCCCTAATTCATTGGATATAGGACCTAGGTTAATGTGCTTATTAACAACTCACTCTCCAACGGTTTCGCCGTTCCAGCACCTATCGTTGCCGTCATATACCAGGTCCGGGTCATCGCACACTGTGTCAGCGATGTCGGCGAACAGCGTTCGGCTGCTGGCCAGCGTGGCGGCGAACTGCAGCAGCTCGGCGTCAGGGGGCGGAGCGCGGAGCGGGTCCCGGCGCGATCCCGTCGGCCTGGGTGTCGTCAGCATCGCTACCTCTACGGTAGTCGGTGGTCCGCACTCTTGACGCACCTGGACAAATACAATTTTTTAATACCTGGTTTAATGCACCTCGTGTGAGGATGGATAATGACAATAAACGGTGGTTGAGGGACCACATAATCTTGACGCACCTGAACAATAAATATTATGTTTCTAACGGTCACAATAAACTTGTGTATGGATGGTGACAGTAAAATCGTTTGATACATTTATAAGAGCTTAAAGGACAAACCGAATTTGGGCTATGAAAATTGAACTCGTAGAGCCTGTGAGAGGAGTAACAACGTCAGGACACGAACGAATCTAATGAGAAGAACGTGAGCGTGGATTTCAAGTTTGGTTTCAAAAATGAAGAGTCAGAAAAGTATGTAAATACTCTAATTACAATAAATTTTGTTATGGAAAATTTAACAGGTTCAGAAGGCCTAAAAAGGTCGTAATAGCAATATTGCAAAGGAATGGCTCTGCAATTAATTTTAGTACGTTTTGTTAAAAAATCGAAACGCTTTGATGAAAGACTAAAACGACTAAAATAAGCTTACTTTAATATCTAAACATTCAATATTACAAAATACAAACTTAAAATAAAAGAATTAAAACTATTGATGAAATAGTACAAAATCAGTAGTTTTTTTTTCAAGAAGAATGACAAAAAGAATTTATGTCCATTTTTATTGACCAGTTTAGAAGGGCTGATCCTACAGGTAGTGGGAGATGTTGGCGGTTAACGTCAACTGTCAATACAACAGAAGTATGTGGTTACACTAATTACAACAATTGAATACGTTGTATAAGTTGATGACTAATTATGTACTATTATGTGCACTTATTTCACTATTTTACAATGTAAAACTGGAACTTAAAAACACGTAAAGATGTATATCGGATCGTTTATGTTGTGCGAAATTTTAAGAAAAATAGTGAAAATAGAGCAAGAAAAACTGTGTTATTAATAGTTGACATGAAGTTCCGTATATTCTTAATATTGTGCTACGTGATAGTGGTTTCTCAACGCAAAACCGAAGCCCCTGTAATGTGTAAAACTTTATATTTAATCCTACAGAATCCTTCCATGCAGTTCTAAATAAAATTGATAGAACGCTACCGTTGTTCGGTGAAGTTTTATTAGAAACCGCCCCGGCTCACGTACAAAACTTCCCTAACACCGAACTCCTGGGGGAATTCATAACAAATCCCAACTTCGATGAACGAGTGACGAGAGAACTATTTATCCCCATTAACCAGGCATAATTCCTTAAAAACGAATAGGCGACTTGATTGTCATTATTATTATCATGGAACAGATGATGTCCATTGCCCGCTACTACATATGTTGCGCTAAAAAAAAAATCGTGCGGGAAAGGTACTTTTTTAAATTTCTCGTATGTAATGAACTATGTCTCCTTAACAACTAATAACTATGTTAAGTACAGAAATTGTAAAGAAGTAACAACTATGTTACTTCTTAGCAAGTACATACTTTTTGTACTTAAAATATTTTGGGGTACGGCAGGACCCTGGCCAAATCTCAATAGCTTTGACTTTTCAGGATGAGTGTAAAGGTCAGCATTAATGGTGCGCACATTTATCTATTTTTGGTCACTTCAACAGTTTTCGCCGAAATACAATTTTAAAATTAATTAATAACGTTGATTAAAATATTAATCAACGTTATTAATTAATTTAGACTACAGGGAGATCTCTAGGAAATATACTAGAGATCGCCCTGTAGTCGAAATTCGATCATACATATTACTCAATTCAATCACAACCTTTACTTTGGCATATAGATCTGTTACCAGGCTAATTAATACAAGGAATAATGGACTTCAACCATAAACAAAAGAGTGTATGATTATCGTGTCATGTCAAAATATTGCAGCGTTTATTTAATTAAAATTATGCAAGATTAAAGAATATTTTAAAAAAATATTGGTATTTCACGCTCTTTTTCCATATCAACTATAACTAGGCGAAATTTCATGCTTTTAGATCTACGCGTCTTTGGTAAAAAGGGCTACAAAGTTTTCCGCTCGCGTATCAATATGTAGATGCTACTTACTATAGTTTGCGACAGTAATTAATCAATAATTATAAAATTTTGTTTGCAACTGTGATGACATTATATGACGATTGAAATTATAAAAGTGGACGGATTACTGGACTGCATACACCCTTAAAGACTTGTACAAAACTAAAGTAGACTAAGACTTATTATAATTAAATAT
Organism: Cyclargus thomasi; assembly: GCA_026546445.1. NCBI lineage: Eukaryota > Metazoa > Arthropoda > Insecta > Lepidoptera > Lycaenidae > Cyclargus > Cyclargus thomasi. The sequence continues at coordinate 6,209 of JAOTAV010075674.1, read as the reverse complement.
TCAATAACTTTCTAGAAGGTTTTCAAGTTTGTTGTACTGTGGGATAATGGTATTTTCGGTCCATTTTTATTTACGTGAAAACGCGTCCGTTTGATTTATATTTTCAATGGAAACTCGATTACATTTTCCTCGAATTAATTTCGTTTCCAATATTGGAGTTGATGAATGGTGGTTTCCTTCTTAAAATTTTAATATTGAATTTTTAAATCAAAGTTTAGTAATGAAATTCGTCGTTTGAGAATATTTATTGAAAATAGGTTCAGATATTTTTAGAAGTTAGTGAGTCTTGTCTTATCATCCATGACGAGCGTTTAATACGATATATTGTGCTCTCATATTGGATACTTTACGCAACATTTTCGCGTGTTTGTTAGCAAACTCCTCCGGAACTGCTGGACCGGTTCATTCAATCATGAAATGTTATTGAATAGGTCTGAAAATATCAGCCAATTCAAAAGCAGTTGTATTGTATGCTTAGATACAACTGCTATAGACATGAGAACCTAAATTTTTAAATTTAAATGTTATTATTTGTTAATCATAATTGAAGACATAAGTGAAAGAAGCAGATATAACTAAAATTTTTAAAACTTCCGGATTTTATCCGGTTAATCGACGGTTTTGGACCCAAAAATGTTTTAAAATCAAAAAATTTGGGTTGATGTAAAGCTAGATACACTAGCTAGATAATAAAATAGGTAAGTTACAAGATTTGTTAATATTTTATTAAAAAAAAAACTTCCTACTTCCACTTATGTCTTCAATTGCTGCTTGCTCCTACATAGGTCCAATGTTATTAGCCTTCAAAGTCTAGAGTTAATACCTAGGTTTACAGCTATCTAATTTTACCCGTTACGTAGATAACTGTGCTGTCTATCTGCAAGTCCACAACTTTTCCGTACACATTTAAATGACAGTGCGGGAGACATCACTCATGTCATTTCTCGGGCGATGTATCATTGAGGACGTCGGCAAACGTCGGTTGACATCGTCCGACATCGGCGCGCGAATATAGCCAAGTGTGAACGCCCGCTATAAATGCCACGGAATCGCATTCTATTTTCAAACTATCAACTATTTCAATTACTTACATACTTCTAATTCATTACATACCAAGTACATGAAGACGTACGATGAAGAAAATCATTTAATAATATTTATTGCCTTTATTATTATTAATCATTAATTAATTATAATATTGTTTAAGCAAATAAATATAATAAGAAAAAAAGTCTAGATGCAATAAAAGTAACTTTAAAAAATATATGAGCTGTTTAGGGCATCCAGTCCTATCCGCTACTTGGTTAGTCAAGTTAATTTGAAAATTCGACAGCAAAGTGGTCTAAATGTTATTCGAAGGAAATTAAAGTACAAAAAGGATTTTGCACAAACATGATTAAAAGTCGCATAGTACTGGCCATGAGTACATCCAATGCAGAGTCAAAGCTCTTAGTATGAGAGCTAAAGCGAGTTAATTCAGTGAATTTGAGATGAGATTAACGCCTGCCTTATGAGTTATGAAGCGCAGTAAGTTCGTATGTAAATCCATACTAAGAGATAAAATCTAATTTTTAGCATTATCAGCAAAAGCCAAAACGAAGATGGAGTATCTTCGTTTTGTCTTTTGCTAAACCTATTATACCCACAAGATTTCTTTAATGCCCAAAATTACATAGAACTTCAAGGAACCGAGGTATCTAGATTTATAAGACAGACCTATTTTCGCGAAAAAGTGGATGATTAATGAAGGTCAAAAAATTGAATCTTTTTAACGTTGACTGACCCCTTAACTACTTTTACGATGCGTCCGCTAAAATGAGCATATTTTAGCAAAAAAAACCGAAGACAGCAACTGAGCAGTCTTGGCAGTCTTTATTTGAGTACCGCTAAGACAAGACTTAAGTATGTATCGATATAAACTAAATATTGTAAACGGCTCAAGTCAGCTGATGTGTTATATTTCAGCTCCACATGAGTTGGCGAATATGCCATAACGATGCATTATTTTTCGACACGTGATTTTAACTGATCAGCATTTTTTAAAGATGCTTACAAGTAATAATTTATGAATAATTGCAAGGCTTTAAATGCTAAAATTAAAGGCTGCAAATGCGCTAAATGATGCCTTATAATAAGGCAAAGATAATACTAGTCCTCTCCTACACCACGCCGACTGCCTATTCCCTTAGGAATTTTTTAACTTACTAATTTTTAATCCAAAACAAATTACATGGACACTACTTAGTTTAAATTATTTGCTTATTCCGAAAATTATTTTTTTTTAAGAAAAGAAACGGAATTATTACGCAATCTTAATTTAGGTACGTGATCTAATATCACATGGACATTCATGAAACAAAGTAACAGAAAAAGAGCGAATTTTATGGTCTGCTATGCAACGAAATTCCAAACCAGAATCAATATTTGATTTGAACACATTGTTAGCCAACATAGTAAAATTCTTTCAAGCGCGTTTTTTATTCTAAATTCAAATGCGTATACGGAAAATAAAAACTATTTTTACTATATAAACGTAGGCACTTTTAAGCCTATGAAATTACTTTTTACACAAGGTTGTAACTTGTGTCCTTTTTATTACCACTTAAAAGAATGTATATGTTACTTTATACCTAATAAAGCACAATGATTTTTTTTAGAAAGTTATAATTAAGGTACCTTCTGTAAATGTAAAATAGCCCTAAATGGTTATAACCTCTTAAAAAATTGCAATTTAGCAGCAAGTCGCAAGAAAATCAACATTGACTGTTACTGCTCAGTATAATTATTTTTAAAAAGTAGTTAAAAAGTGAAACATCTACAACCAATGTCATATTTCCTAAGTGCTACAAACAGAAAAAACATAGACTCAAATAGAAACAAATTGGCTACCACTTTTAAAACACGAATTAAATATAGCAAACATAATGTCAAACAATTTATATTGAAGTTAGTATTCATTTGGTAAAATACCTATTGAGTGGGTAGAATAACAAGTTTAGAATAAAAATTTTTGGAATAACAAGCAGACGAGAGTCTAGACATTTTAATTTGAAAATAACTTATTATCTAGATAGCAACCAGAATACTGTTAGGAAAAAATCATATACTTATATATTAAATAGGTTCTCTTTATTTATTGAGCCTTAATAAATCAATAAAAATAAGCAAACAAAAAATACTTTCTTAAATTTGCAATTTTTTTAGAGGATAAAAGATTAATGAGAACAGATCTTTTCATTACACTATTATTATTTTCAAAAAAACTGTAACATTCCTTATAATTTTCTGTTCTTACAATAAAAATATAAATAATTACATGCAGCCAAACGTATTTTGTTAAGATTTTGTCTAGACAATCGAGTAAGAGACGGTTACATATTATACAGGTTACATATTATGTAGCTTTTATCGTTTTTATGCGTGACAAAGGAATATAAATTTATCATTTTAATAAGATTAGATAAAATAGTGTAAGTCAATTAAAAAACCACGATTGTATCTGTTTCGCCCACACATAAACGTAATTTAATATCTAGAAATAATAGGTTAATTGTAATAAAATATTCATAGAATAGATTTCTTCTTCGAATTCGGAAACGCTTAGTAACTTTGATCTTTTGATTTTTATTCAAATGGATCATATTAAATACAATATTCAAAATGAATTTGTATGTATTGTTTTATAGTTACACAAGCAAGTAACTTAACCAACTCTTTAGATACACAAAAAAATCTTTACTAGTCATTTTAAACATTTTAATAAGGATAGTTTTGTTTTCTAGTTTACTCAAAAAAGGGTGCTAAATATTGGGGGCATTTTTTTAAACTTAAAGCAGACCAGAGAAAAAAGAGAAAAAGAAAAAACATAGGAAAAATGAACAAATATATTTTTTAAATTTAGTCTTACCTATGGTCTGTTCTATGCATGCGCGAAAATATTTTTCTCAATCGCCCATTCGCAGCAAAAAAAATATTTTTTTATCACACAACAAACAAAAATAATGATCTTTACATTATTATCATGATTCATACAAAAGCTCACAGGCGTGCAGAGGTTTCACCTTATTAACCCTTGTCAAGGTATTTGGCATGTTGTACATAATAAAATACGGGGATACTGTGGTTTACGTTTATTATTCGATTTGGAAAAGTTTTTATGAAAACAGACTCATTATTATTGAAATAAATAAAAAAATAAATGCATATATGCATGCAAGTAAAAGTTAATTGAAGAAAAAAATATTAGAATGTTTATAGTTTGCCTTTTAATAATTATGCTAACTTGCCATTATGCTTGCTATCATCCTAGCATGTTAGCAATTATAAGCAAGAGTCATTGTTAACTGAGATTTTAATGCTTTTAAAATAGACGATTTTTGCAAGTTTAAACATTTTTTGGTAATGAACATTTCGTAATATTACTAGCAGACCTAACAGGCGTTGTTCTGCCGGTCTTGTTTTGTGGATTTTAATTCTAAGCCACACATACATTACATCAACATCGATCCAGTCGTTTGGGAGGAGCTAAGTGACAAACACACGCACACAATATTAAGATTAGATGCGCGTCAGGTGTAGCAATAAGAGTGCATAAGAAGTCGCTTCTTAGATGAACGACCTGTTTGTTATCGTCCCACACGTACTGACGAAACCTCATTTGATAATTGATTTTTATCTGTTTGTTACTTAACTTATTAATTTAGTACACCTACGACCTGCCGTTTATGGTGGTAATGACTTATCTTAATACTTTCTTGTGTAATTAGGCAGATTTATTACCGTGACAGCGAGTTAATCTAATGTTGATGGTAATGAGCGTTATCTGTATCAAGTTGCATGGAAAATATTTATAAACAATCGTAATTGTTTGTTTTTATTTGACAGCAATTGAACCACGGAATTAGGCTCTAATTGTTCTGAAGAAGGGTACGCTTCTCATGTCATCTTGGCGAAAGCACTGCCGTGGCCCCAGATTAGACATGTCATCGCAAGCTGTAATTTAAGCGAAGCGTTATGGCTTATGTGACAATATGATCTTATTCAATTTTATTAGAGGGGTCCTGTGGAAATTCGACCATAAACATTAAAATCCATCGTGTAAAGGAGCTATGAAAAAACTATAATCTATAAAAGCAGGCATAAAGGTCTCGTTACCAGACCATTTTTTTTTATTTTCAACCATAAAAAAAATGTTTCGTGTATGATTATCGTGTCATGACAAAATACTTAGTGTGCGTAGGAAATTTTTATTAAAAATTTGCAAAATTCAAGCAGTTTTTATAATAATATTGGTAATCCACGCTCCTCCTCCTTCATATCAACTACAACTGGCAAAAATTCCATACTATTATACCTACGCGTCTTTCTTAAAAAGAGGTACCAAATTTTCCGCTCACATATTAATATATGGATTGTTGATATGCATTTGGTATGATGTCGTTTTGTTATATGAGGTGGAATTTTGGCAATTATCTCTTTACTATGACGTATGCTTTACAACATTTTTTTTTCTTATTCCTCTTAACATTACACCGGTACAACCTTAGTGATCACAAATTAATTATACAAGTTTAATTAAAAGAATACAGTAATTTAATTATCAAAACAGCATGTAAGCACCGTTATAAGTCGGTACGTTTACCATTTCGAATGCACATAAAACAAATAATATTTAATACTTTATTCCGTTATAACATCAAAACATTTTAAAAACATTTCCATACAAAATGCTTGAACTAATGTAGGTTTAATGAGGATTAGATTACAGTGTCAATATATGCATAAAAACCATCGTTAGAAACGGTACCTGGTGGTGATCTGCAAGAGTTATCATCTCCGCGCCTACGCAGTGCTGCCAACCACATAATATGAATAAAGATTTTACGAAAGTAGGATTGACATTCTACTTTCATAAAACCTTGACGGGTTGTCTACCCTGTGTATTTAATTTTTTTACTTCATTATAAACGAAATGAAGCAGCAATAGCATCATTTTGAAGATACTTAAGAAGCAATAAGTCTATTGACTGAGGAGGTACAAGTTTCGGAAACTACTGTTAGATAGCTGAAGTATAAAATCGAAAATATTTTTTTTTAAATTCGAATTCACTACTCAAAGTACTCTTTCTGATTGTCGAGACTACGGTGCCTACCACCGGTTCGGGAACTAGCCCGGCGAGAAGAACCGGCGTAAGAAACTCGCACGGGTC
>JAOTAV010075673.1:0-38088 GCA_026546445.1 Cyclargus thomasi | reverse complement strand
GTACAGTACTTTCGGAGCCTATTCGCTTCAAACAAACAAACAAACAATCAAATTTTTCCTCTTTATAATATTAGTATGGATGAAGTATAGAAGATATTGATTTCTAGCCAGTTGTGGTCCAGTCAATATTAGTCAAAATCTGTCTGGGTTTAACGTAACTCAATCGATTACGCAGAAGCTACTAAATAACTTGAGTTATATAACTTTATAATATAACAGCAGGTGGCTGACTAATATTATGTTTAAAGCTGGGTATATTTAGTAAAATTAATGCTATAGTTATAATAAGTAGATACTCTCTGATAAAAAACACGGTACAATGTTAGCATAAATTTTTTTGTACATTATTTCAACCTAACAACTTTGGCTACTAAATAAACTTGTATTGTGGCTGTAAACTACTCCGTGGTCTAGTAGTTTGGTTAGTGGATCTAGTCTCGGTGATCGTAAGCTAGATCCCAAAGTTGTAAAAAAATATTTCCAAGTTTGCTTAGGACAATGCACGCCGATTATCTGGTTATCTAAAAAAACATGACACATGCGTCGGGTGTAAAAAAATATGCACCTGATTTCTTGAGTCAGTCATACGTCTTTCAGCTTTTTCTCTTTTTCTCGTGTACTGCGTACACACTTTGGGACAATATGACTACCACGTAGCTGACTCGGTTTCCGGCACGTACTTATTATTATATAATGGCTACAACATTAAATTCCCCCGAAGTAGGAAATATTTAGGTAAGAGTCTGACGGACGCTTCCTTCGCTTTGACTCGATTACATGTAGAGGTTTCTACTAGGAATGATATTCTGAAGGCTTTCAAGTGAAACTAGGGACTTTTCAAAGGCTAAAGCTATTCACGAAACACATAAGAGTCTGAAATAGAAATACGTGCCCTCGTGCACAGAGTTTGTACACTCGTATCTATATATTAACATTTAAAATGTGTAAAACTCTACGGCAACTAACAATCATAGTGATCTGTCAAACCACTGGACGATCGGGCTCAAATTTGGCACGCAGACTGGTGTTATGACGTAGACATCCGCTAAGAAAGGAGTTTGATAAACACTATCACTACTCATAAGGAAAAATGGGCGACGAAGGTTTGTATGGAAATTATTAACGTGAGTGAAGTTTTGAAATAGAAATCAGCATTTCATGCGTATGAAAATTTCTAAACACGGGCTAACGACCAAAAGCGCCTTCTATTATACAGATCAGTATTTCAGTATACTAATGCATACTGCCAGTAATCGGTATTTATCATAAAGCACTAAATACCAGACGCAACTAAAAGCGCTTAGCAACAGAATAATCCGGATCTCGGTTCAGCCGCCGCTCCATTTTCGGCTTCAATAGGCTCAACCCTATCGTGATCCATTAAAAATAACTTTGGAACCACAGCCAATTTTATTTGTTGCAAAATATAGGGTGAATTAAAACTGACAATGTCAAAAACTGAGTATCTGTTGTTTTGGGCACTGACTAAAAAAAACAAAAAACCGTTGCAATTAAAACAATGCAATATTCGAATTTGCTACCAAAAATCTACCATTTTGTATATACATACATAACATACTCTCGAAAATCATAACCCTCATGTTGCCGCAATCGGGTAAAAATAATACAAAAAATTTTGCATAAAAGTGTTAGTAAAAAATCATAATTATATATCGTATTAAAATAACTTGGTTGAATCAAAATTAATATTTTTTAACTTTGTATGAAGAATATTTACGGCGATTCAACCACAGTCACATGCAAATCATCTTTTTTTTTATTTTCTTTATGATAATTAGCAAGCAGACGGGTTACCTAATGGAAAACAACTGCCGTCGCCAATGGTCAGTCGTGACATCCGAAGAGTTGCAAGGGCGTTGCCGGCCTTTATGAAAGAATAGGGATAGGGGGATTAGGGGAGTTGGGCCACCGGTAAACTCATTCATCAAACGACACTGCACAACGCCGTTTCACGTCAGTTTTCTGTAAAGCCGTGGTATCACTCCGGTCAAGCTGGCCCATTCGTACTCCCACGGCAAAATGATTCCAATATTTTTCTGGCTTATTCTCGGGGAAATAAAGTTTTCGAGCCCTTCCATCTAATAACAGATTAAACGCCCGCATTGGAAGATTAAAATATTTTACTTTTACTCTGTAAAGAAAGCAGTTGACATAAGGGATTAGGAAAGTTACTTTGTAAAACATTAAGCAAATTGAAGTCGCCATTTTTCCAAATTTTCAAGATCTTGTCTGCCAAAATTGAACTTTATTCTAAGACGAGTAAAGTACCAATTCGCTTTGGATTTTAAACAGTTAAAGTACGTTAGTAAAAATGTTTAAGTGCATTGAACTTTTTAAAGGATAATTTTCTTGAGTGTCTTAAAGGGTTTGAACAATGTTCATTATTGCTGACGATTGTTTGCACAGGTCCGTTAATCCAAAGTAATTTTTACTAGCAGACTTTTTGACTGTTCTTTAATTTAGTGCCACTATTTCAATTTTAGTATTGTGTGCATAGTTTGTATTTTTTTATATATATTTCCTAAGTGACTATGCAAAATATTGGCGACTAGATGATGCCCGCAACTCGCGCGGAAACCGTAAGTTTTGAGCGTGATTAGGTAACAGAGAGACATACAGCCACACTTTCGCATTTTTAATATTAGTATGAAAGTATGAATGACATTCGTGCATTCAATAAACGGCATAGATATTTCACGTGCTGTGATTTCGAGGTTCTTTGCAGAGTTAACTGTCTAAATAAACGAAGCAACCAATCGACTTGATTTTTGCGACAAACAATTGCGACGATGGATAGAAGCATAGGCTACTTTCAATCTTGGAAAATCGCCGTATTCTGAAATCTATTTTTTTAAACTAGTCTGCTTTTTTAAAACTCTGACAGCAAGTTATTAAAAAGTACTTGATGTCTAAAAATGTTTTTTTAATAATATAAAATATCTTAAAACACAATGAATACTTTCCACTTCTGTCATTCAGAGTGCTCTTAACAGCGGCTTTACTTAAGCTGATGCCTAAGTTTTTAAGAGCTTATATTTTTAAAATCTTTCGTTATTGTGACTTTTATAAACAACAACTTATTACATTGGAAACGAAAATATAATTTCATACTTTTACGTCAACGCGTCTTTCGTGAAAAGGGGTACAAAATTTTCCGCTCGCGTATTAATATATAGATAGCCTGAAAATCTCGTGAATTGGTTGCTTTTTTGGCGTGGCAGAAGGACTACTACAAAAGGTACGCACTTTCCTACTATCAAATTCGTATGTGTGTTACCGAATACGAAATAAATTAGCGTGTATGTGCTGTTTTGACAAAGGTAGATTGACCAGTCAAATAATCTTTGTATTTAACAAAGTCAATTAGTCAAACAATCCACTAAATATACTCTAGGTAATAAATACATATACGGATTAATCAATGTTTGAGTAACTAGCGGTAAACATCAAGCGTGACGTCACCGCTTTGTACTTGTGACGTCACGCGCCATAATTACCCGCCTAATTATAACCCAATTTGCATCTCCGCAGAATTTAATATCAAATACGGTTAGCCTTTTAATATTCAGCGAAATAATTTCATTAAAACGCTTTGAATTTATCGCAGTTTTCCCAACGACGTGGTGCTTGACTTCTGTTTCACTTTTATTTTGAGCTGCATTAGAATAACGTTTTGTGATAATAAATATTGTGGCGAGCATACTACTGTTATGACGCTTTATGGTTTTTTGAGTTGTATAAGTGTTGCTTTTTTTGAAGACGCTTTACAGCACGTCAGTCTGGTCCCGTGGTGAGCACACGAGGAACTTGTGTTACGGGTACCAGACGACGGAAATATATTTAATACTTTTATATTATACACATATTAAAGACTAGTTAATGTACGTAACTTCGTTGCGCAAATATTTGTATATCACACGGGAACCGTACATTTTCCCAGGATAAAAAGTATCCTACATATTGACCAGACCTAACAGCTATTAAACCAAAAAAAGATTTATTTAAATCCATTCAGTAGTTCCTGAGATGAGCGCATACAAACAGACAAACTGATAAACTTTCACCTATTTTTCAAAATTGACACTTCAATTTTAGTTTTTTATTATATTTTTTGGAACATTGAAAAACTTTTTGTTCTTTTGGGAACAAAAAGGGGCACCTAAATACTAATTGCTCCCTCTAGATTGTATCCAGCGAAGGGCCGCACGGATTGTTGATTGCCAAAGTGTTTCAAACAAGCTGGACCCCCTAGAGTTGCGCCGAGATGTAGCTTCGCTCTGCATCCTTTATAGATTTTATCACGGGGAGTGCTCAGAGATTCCTCTGTTCGGAATCATTCCACGTGCAACTTTTCGCCATCGACCTACGCGGAAGGCTACCACCCATATCGTCTTGATGAATGGCAGTCTTCCATTGTACGATTTTCGCGTAACTTTCTGTCTCGCACAGTAAAACTCTGGAATGAACTATCACCAGCAGTATTTCCGTAACTCCACGACCTACAAACCTTCAAGAAGAGTATTCCCTCTTAAAAGGCCGGAAACGCACCTGATGCGAGTGTCTATGGGCGGCGGTAGTTGCTTTCCATCAAGTAACCCGTTTGTCCTCTTATTTTATTAAAAAAAAACTCCGGCCGCGTAACTTTAGCCCTGCGTTCAGACTTTCAACCTACATCGCGCGATATTCAATATACTTTTATTGAATTACCGCACACGGATTCCGAATCCAAAATCGATCGGAAATCGAGAATCGGCCACGTTGACCTGCGATCAGTCTGACTGCACAGACCAGCCTTTGCATTATTTTTTAATGAAATTTAGTGGCAAACAAGCAGATGGACACTTGTAACATTAGAGAGTTGCAAGTGTGTTGCCAGCTTATTAAAGAAGGGATAGGCTATAGGAACAGGAAACGGGAATAGAGATAAAATTAGGTGTAGGAAATTGGGCCTAAGGTAAACTCAGTCACTGGACAGAGCAACGCTGTTATACGTCAGTTTTCTGTGAGACCCTGGTGTTTCATCTATCTAGCCAGCCCAATCGTGCTGAAGCTCTCCTACGGTGACGCTCGTCCGTATTATGTACTTGAGATCTATATATCTCATACGTACACCGGATTCGAAACGTATCCGTTCACTCTGCGAGGTCACCAACCTGTTTACGTGGCTTCCATTCTCCATTAATTCGCAGACATCTGTGCAATTTAAATTAGTGAATTTTAATTTAACCCCGCGTAACCCTTAGAATGTTAATCGTAACGAGAGTAATAAAGCTACGGCTGAATTTCTACGGCGTAGCTGGGTGCTACGGCGTAGAGGCTGCTACGGCGTAGCAATTTAGGGCCTACGACAGTCCTGAGACCAGGATTATTTAGATTTCATTACAATATAGTATGTGTATGATAATATTGAACTGTGATTAGATCAACATTCTCATATTTTCTGAGACACTCTTCTAACGAGATAAGTCGATATAGACGAGAATTTTTATTTTACTCATACCCACCTGGTAGTAGTAAAATAAAAATTCTCGTACACGGTAAACTTTACAAAATTAACAAAATGTGTTAATATATAAGTTATTAAAAAAATATTTTCCCAACGCTGTAAGGGTGTAGGGTGCCAACAACAGGTTGGGGAAATGGCCCGGGGAAAACCGGCGTAAGAATTTTGCACGGGGCCATCTTTTTTTATTCTTATCTGTTTTGTCATATAAATTTTATTACTCGGTAATCCTTAGGGACATGAAAAATAAATGGTAGTCGTTTCTTAAACCAAGTGAATATGTGGGCATAGATCATCGTTTTCTATTGTATTATTTGGTTCAGTACTCAGTATTTTTTTATACAAAAAGGGGGCAAACGAGCAAACGGGTTTTCTGGTGGAAATCAACTATCCATAGACATAGGCCAGTAACGCACTCGCAACATCAGAGTTGCAAGTGCGTTACTGGCCTTTTAAGAGGGAATTATCTCTCTTCTTGAAGGTTTGCAGGTCGTAGCAATCTGAAGTTACTGGAAACCTTCCATTTTGAAACCATTAGGTTAATGACTGAGTACTGAACCATACAATCATACACTTTATACGGCAATAAGTTTTATATATTAGGCGTATCGGTACTGATAGATATAATTTCATTTATTAAGTTGGCATAGAGTTGGCATGATAATAGTCAATTAATGTTTAATAATTGAATGAAACTGTTTATAATTACTTTATTTTACACTGAAACATACATCCATTTGACGAGTATAATAATTAAAGTTAAAAATTATCGCTGGTTAACACGTATTAAGTAGATAAGTAGGTAACTTAATTTTAAGTTAATTTAAAGTTATTTTACTTTATGTAAACACAAAATTTTGTGGCAAGCTAAATGACTCAAAATTAAGTTAAAATTTACGAAACTACTTAGATAAGTAGTAGTAAGACACGTATTAAGTAGATGTGTGTAAACCAGACATTAGTTATAGAATTTAATTACTTCAATTTTCAAACAAGAATAGTTTTTAGTTGTCATATTTATCAACGGCGATCAAATTACCTATCATTTATTTTAAATAACTTTTAAATATTCAATTTTTAAAAAATTATTAAAAAAATAGACATTTTAGGCTTGTTATCTATAATTAAAGTTTTAAATATAAGAATGTTTAAGTTTTAAATTTGCCGTGGGAGAGCCATCATGCCGAACGAATGGGCTGGCTCGACCGGAGTGATACCACGACCTCACAGAAAACTAGCGTGTAACGGCATTGTGCTGTTTTGTTCAGTGAGTGAGCTTACTGTTGGCCCAACTTCACTAATCCCCCATATTTTCCCTATTCCCTTATTAAAGACCGGCAACACACTTGCGACTTCTCGGATGTTACGAGTGTCCATGGGTAACGGCAGTTGCTTTCAATCAGGTAACCTGTCTGCTCGCTTGCCCCCTAAATTTTATAAAAAAAACATTTACCATCATATTATCATTTTGCATACCACAAAAGAAAATATATGAAAATATGATTAAAATATTTTAAAGAGAACTTTGTAATAAGTGTTCTGAAGTTTGTACGCGGAAGTTAATCAAACCCTTGAGTTTGATGCCATAGAACAACGTGTAATATAAACATGCTTTGAGAATGTTCTCGAAACATCAATAATAACATAGTAAAGAACAATCAGAACAAGGAATGTTAAATTTAGCTAAAAATTTTGTTCTAAATATTTCTCGAAGGCTTGAAGATCATCCTTTAAATTATGCACACAAACCAAAGAAAACAGTAAGGACAACACCAACACACACAGTTTTTTTTCAATGCCAATTTTATTTTTTTTTATTTTTGGACGTCGTCAGATGCGGCAAAGTGCGTAAACTGCTAAATATTATGTAATATATTTCATCATAATAAAAAAATATTTCATTTCAACACCACCATTCTAAAATATATAGTAATAAGTCTCTTATCTCGTCATATTTTACACTTAATGACAAGCAGCAAACTTACCTTACCCGTATTAAGTTATGGTATTCCACACTCAGACACACGAATGGATTCAATTAGTAGAAAAAAAAACTGTGTATTTTCTCACCACAAAATTAAAGCAACAAAGTTGACATTTCTACAAAAAGTACGAGTTTTATTGAAAACTGGTACCTAAACGAGGCGAAGCCTGTATTTCAGAAAATATATTAGCAGGCGCATACGTTCACTTTTTTGCCTACATCTAATTCCGCATCCAAAACATTCCCGTATCCGGAATGCGGTAAATAAATTCAGAAACCCAATATGAAAACTTACGTCTTGCCTATACCATCGAAAAACATGTATCTACCTAAAAGTTTTACTTTAATTATACGAAGTGCAATCATGAGTTAAATTCCAGTAGAAATAATAACACGTATTTCCCTGTTTTAGTTCGTTTTGTGTGTAAACTCACTTGCTAAGCGCCAGCTCATCATGAGGCTTAAACATGCATAGTTTGGCTTTGAAGTGTAATCCAGTAAAGTATGCAGCAAACGTGTGCTTAGCTCAAGATCCGATTTTCGTATTTGTTTTTAGAAATATTAAATTTTTTTTTTCTTCTATCTTTCGAAAACTGCATAAAATATTATTTTGAAATAAATATTATTATAACTTGATGGTCGTGCGCGCAAAAAACATTTTTCCGCATTCAAAAGTCTTGTCGATCCTCTCTCAGGACTTAGAGTGTCACCATACAAAATTTGATCGAGATTGGTTTAGCTATTGGAGGTGAAGAGTTTTTCAAAATCACAATCCAACGGCAAAACCACTGCCAATAATATGTTTATGTAACATTAGATATACGTCAGTAAAACGTATTTCACGTTTTAAAATTGTTATTTTCACGTTTGTAAAACGTTAGATTAACGTCTGTAAAACGACAGTTTCACATTTGTAAAACGAAAGTTTTACGTTTATAAAACATCAGATTCACGTTTGTACAACGTCAGATTCACCTTTGCAAAACGGCAGTTTCACGTTTGTAATACGAAAATTTCGCGTTTGTAAAACGAATGTTTCACGTTTGTAGATCGAAAGTTTCACAGTTTGTAAAACGTCATATTGAAGTTTTTTAAAACGTTAACTTCACGTTTGTAAAACGTCAGATTCATGTTTGTAAAACATCAAAGTCGCGTTTGTTAAATATCAGATTATCGTTTCTAAAACGTCAGTTTCTTGTTTATAAAACGGTAGATTCACGTTTGTAAAACGTTACTTTTACAAACGGCAGTTTTACAATCATAAATGGCCAAGTTTTTTATCATAAATTTTTTATATTGTCTCGTAGATAACATAATATTATACAACTATGCTATGCTAAACCCTTAACCATACCGTTTAGTTATATCAGTTAACAACTACAAAGCCTGTCTCTAACGAAGATGAAGCATCTTTAATTAAACAATAAATTAGCTCTCGATAAGTCTCGAGGCAAGCAACTCGAGAATCTCCAAGCAATTAAAATGCCCCACAAAAATACAAAGTTCCCTCACAATAGATTCGAGTATTTTAATTAGCCGTTTACGTCTGTCGCTTTAATTAACGGTTGTGTAATAAGTAGATGTAAGTCTTATTCTTTTCAAAAACAAAACTACAAACTTTAGTGCTTATGTACAATCAGACAGGTTGAAAGAGATACATATCGTAGATCTAAGTAATTTGGTCGGCTTATGTCAAATCCATTCGACAGACCACGATATACATGGAATTGACATATTCCAACAAAATAACGTAGGTCCGTCCACTGCCCTCCTAGACAAGTGTCAAGCAGTGGCGTAACTACAAGGTGGCAAGCCGGCAAAATGCCGCGGGCCCCCAGCCGGAAGGGGCCCCCGATCAACCCCCCTAGAAAAGTGGCAAGCGGTTATGTTTTACAATAACCGCTTGACGTGTTTTGTATTAGTTTGATATAGTGGAACGAAAATGAAGTTGCCACAAGCCTCGAACGGTATAGTTACGCAACTGGTGTCAAGCGATTATCGTTTGCGATAATTGCATGGCGTGTTTTTGTATGGGATCGACATAGACGAACGAAAATTCACGTGAACAAGTCGAGTTCGAATATGTCAATCCCATACAAAACAAGCGAAGCGATTATCGCGAACGTTAATCGCTTGCGGCTTGTCTAAGGGGACTGGCTTTCTTTCAATTTGCCCCATTATACGTCATTATAAGATTACAATCTCCTAAGAACGCAACAAATGGGTGTGATTGTAAATTATACAAATGATTGTAAACTATAGGATCTGACAGCTACAGGTTTTAATTGTAAAATAAAACCGTATAAATGTGTATAAACAGTATTATCACTTAAAGATAAATAAGAATTGTACACTCAAAGGTTTCTAATTCTATGGTTTATTCAAAATTGGAAATTAAAATTGCCAGCAATGTCTTCAAGGTTATTATTTTTGGTTTGCTTACGAGATTTAAATGTTCAGCGCTTCCACTTTTACATTAATCTAAAACTATATACCCTTGCACAGTTCATATCTCTTTTTAACATGCTAGTGTAAGTATGTATGTTGAATTAATACTCTCTTGTCTACGAGGGTAGAGTATTTTGGGTAACTTATATCAAGAGACATAACGATCTTCTGCCGTGGGAGAGCCATGCTTTGGCACAAATGGGCCGACTAGACCGGAGTGATACCACGGCCTCCCAGAAAAACCGGCGTGAAACGGCGTTGTGCTGGGTTTCAGTGACTAGCCCAGCTTCCCTAATGCCCCTATCCTTATCCCATTCTCTATTCCCTCATAAAGGCCGGCAACGCACTTGCGTCTCTTCGGATGTCACGAATGTCCATGGGCGATGGCAGTTGCTTTCCATCAGATAATCCGTCTGCTCGTTTGCCCCTAAAATATGATAAAAATGAGATCTGATTAAACTTTTTCTTTCTCACTAATGAGAAACTAGCAAACGGGTCAGTTACGGACACTCAATACCATACGAGTTCCTGAGCATTGCTGGCTAATGATTATTTTTAATGTGGTCCTTACGAGTTTATTTACGCCACTTCTGAATCAAGCAGAGTGAATGATTAAATTTATATAGACTAATATGCCTCTCTAATTAAACTATAAAACCATCCAATAACGATGTAGCTTCAATATTAGCTGTTTAATCAACATAATGTTTCTTTATTCTCCATTCCCCGTATGAGCTGTACGTGATAAAATGAATTGTTAATTCGCACGTAGAATTTACAATGTATAATTACTCTACGGCAAATAGAAACTCTCTATGTAAACTTAGTTCTGCATTTATTACTTAACTGTCACATTTATTGATACCAAAAAATATAACCTCCGAAACAAATATTTTCTGGTTAGGTTTATGGTTACATGACGCAAAAATTGTAGCTTTAGCAAATTTTTATTTACCGTCAATTAAAAAAGTTTTCAAACAAGTTTTTATGCTAAAGCTTTCTATAGTGTATATGATTTTACTCAAGTACAAATATAAAAAACTTCAAAATTGTTAAAAATAATTTTAAAAATAGATGACTTTTCCATTTTTGATAAACAATAACACCGTGCGAGTTATTTACGTCGGTTTTTCTTGGAATCGCGTCTTTCCTGGGACCGAATTCAACAGAAATGTTAATTTTAACCAGCTTGAAGTAAAAAAGTAAACAGACTGAGGATTCCCCGATGAAATTGCTATGAATAAAAACGTTAGAAAAGCTGTCCTATTTTATGTAAACATTTAAATTTTCTATAAATAGTATTCGCTATTTCCGTGACCTTTGCAAGCGCCGCCCCCGCGAACAAATATAGCTTAGGCCCGCTATTCTAGGCTATTGATATTCGTGTGTCGAAATATCATGTCGTCTCCTTCATGACAGCGAAGGACGAGAGAGATAGCATATATGTTAGGACATAAAAGCCGTTTTCCAAAACTATTCAAGTTTTGTTTTAATGATATAATCGTGATTCGATATTACGCTATCTAAAATTGAATAAAGTATAAAATAGAAAAAAATCGCATAACTCTACAATAAATATGTCAATCAAAATTTTATAAAAGACTTCATATAATACTCATATATATTAATTTAAAAAAAACTGTATTAATCTTTAACGCTTACTTAAAAATTTTTCACAAATATTTCATATTTGTAAAAATTGTTCTGTAAAATATTTGAAGAAAAAAGTTTCTTGTTTTTTTTTTCATTATAATATCACCTTTCTTTAAGTTACAGTGAGAGTCATATTTTAAATGTAGGGCAAATGACAAACGTGTAAGACCATCAAGGAAGACAATCGGAAGTTCCTCACGCGCAGGTCATGCGCACTGACCCGCCAAGCAAAACCCGCCCTAAATGCATTCAAACTTCTAACTTTTACTAAAAAAATTAAATAAAAAAATTACACATAATTTTACCACCTCTGCTATCAATTTTTTTTTTTGGCAAAAACTTTAGTACATATTAAATTTACTTACAGTAAAAATGTCATTCCAATATATCACCCGATACACCTGTGGCTTCACTACGAACGCGGCCACCTCGCGTACCGACCGAGCACAGACTGAGCCGCCCCGCCCGCGCATCGACCGCCGCCTAATATTTATTACATCGATTTATTTTTTAAATTATAAATTTAAAAAAAGAATTATTTTATGACGTTAAAGCTTACGGTATATATGTTTCGATTTAACTTTAATGAGATGTTAAGTGTGACCGCTTGTTGCATGCAGGAATCGGGAAGGCTTTTTCTTAGGATGTAAGCGTACAGATTTGAAACTGAACGTACGTGTACCTATGAGAAGATATTATGAAGCGTGTGATTTTTATATATAGTATATTTTGTGTAAAGGTAAGCTAAGAAGGAAGTGATATTAAGAGAAAAACTTGCTACTTTTTACTGCGAGTTTTTGTTACATCGCCATCAAAGTCGTAGTGGGTCTACAAAAAACTTAGCAGGTCTACGAAATTTCGTAGCAGATTTACAATTTTCGCAGTAGGTTTACGAATTTTCGTAGTTCTTCAATGAATTTTCGTAGAAGGTCTGCGAATTTTCGTAGTAGGTATACAAAATTTTAGTATACTAACTGTATACTACTCGTAGCCATAAAATTTTATCAACCTGAATTCTGCAAGTAGATTTTAGTACTGAATGCAAATGATTAGTAAAAATTATTATGAATCATGATAGTAATGCTGTCTATCGATTTTAAAATAACATGGTTGTGTGAAGGTTGTTGTAATTGATTAATGTTCATTATAAATGTCTAGTTGTATTTTTTTTTAAATAGCCATTTCAATCAATAACAACAAGACAGTGTCAAAAAAGAGCATTAACGACTTTAGCTTCGTCTGTATATTTGCTCTACTTAAACGGTTTACTTTGGTATTTTTTCAAGCGACAATACAGTTTTGAATGAGGTGAAAGTATTGCCATAATATTTATGATGACCGTGTTACACACAATTTTTATGGAAGTAAAGTTGGTGAGATAATATTTTTATAAATCATTTCATATGATTCTCTACTTAGTACACAAGCAAATTCTTTACTTAAAAAGGTGAAAAGCCGCATCAAACCATCTTTTAATATATATAGATTGTTTTATTGGGTAGACACCCGCTAAGAAAGGAATTTCAAAAATTCTCTCTCTAAGAAGGTGAAATAGGAGTTGAAAGTTAGTATGAAAGTTCATCATTTCTTAAGTTAGAGACATGACATTTAGATGTTTCAGAGCAACTGATTTACAATAAATGGATATGTGTTTAAACATTTTTTTTATTCTACCCCCAAATGGGTAAAAAACGGGTAAAAGTTTCTATAAAACTCTCTACGAAAGTGTGTCATTTCTTAAGTTGGTGATCTAAAATTTAATTTCTGAGCTGCTGATTTTAAAATAAGAAGTACGTGTTCAAGAGTTTTTTGAAATTCTCCCTTTTTCGCTGAAACAAGGGTTGAAAGTTTTTATGAAAATATTTCTCAATGCGAGTAAAGCCGTGGAAAAAAGATTTTTTTTTAAATAATAATGGTAAGCCCATTATTATTTAAAAAAAATCAATCTAAAAATCATCTTATCAATCATTTTTACTATAAAATAGCATATGGTTTTGGGCCTTGATTATATGAAAAAAAAAATCTGAGCAAACTTAAAGCGAATGTTCACTTGATTATTAAGGATACTGAACCCAAAAAGTACGTCGTATTCATAATATAATTTACATATAACCAATACCTTCGACGCGACCTTAATCTGCGAATATCTGCGAGATCAACACACTCCAGCTCGAGTACCGGAATCCTAATAACAGTTCCGTAGTAATCCAATACCCAGTAGCTCTACCACGAGTCTAATCTAGTACTATTTGTCGATACTCGATAGCGACTACGTAATTTTAACATGGCAACTTTGATTCCGCAAGTGACCGCTAGAGGCGCTGTATAATTTCGCCATACTAAAAATTTACTTGGTCGCTATTGAGAGATACAATTGCTTTAAACACATGGTAAGGCCACTGGTGTAATATAAGGCGTTATGAAAACCTCAAAGGTTTAATTATATATTGTGCTAAAAAAAGGAAAAATGAGGGAGCCCAGACTGCTAACGTCGTAGACAGCTTGTGTGTTTTGTGGATACAGTAAAATGGAGAATAAAAGGGTGTTACGGATTTGAATCCCGCCGATGGAACAAAACGATTTTCAACTTATTAAATCATAAAATAAAAAAATCGTAAAGAACAAGACCCTTTTAAGAATAAGAATAGCAGATTTAATAATTCCTATCCAGTAAACTTACTGGAATATTATTTAGTGCAGTCCAGTGTAATGCAGTGCTCGGTAACGTTATTCCAGCGGCAACCCAGTTTTTAATGGATTCACAGGATTGGAACAATCAGTCATAACTCACGTCCTACACGCGTATTCTAAACATTTCAACAACTCAAAACGAAATTGTATTGTCTTTAAAATAGCCTAATTGCTTTGATACTAAGTTTATGTGGCGGTCGTTAGTGTTGGCCACGGCCGCGTTAATAGCCGTCGTGACGTCACTACTCACTGTAACAAACCGACAAACTAATTTACAACGTTTCCAGTGAAATAATAGATGTTTGTGCCCTTGTAATGTATACTATCTGTAAAATTTTTGTCAAGACAATATGGCCGCGGTAAAATTGTTTCTCAATTGCAGAGGGCAAGGCGGCAGACTTGCAAAAGAAAGTTGTGCTTTAAATTAAAAAAGAGTTCTGAAACTCGCCTTCATACTCCATATTCAACAAAACTGGCATTCGCTGAAAAATTAATAAAAACTATTAAAAAATAGTGACAGTGTCCGTAGCCTACTAGGTAAGACCTAAGGTAGGTTCGCACTCAAGAGGGTGCAGCTTCGAACCCCGGTGGGGGCGTGTACCAATGAGACATTTTACGATCTAAAGTACATAATACGGTTGATCATTGCCATGGGAGTGCCATGTTTCGGCGCGAATGGGCCAGTTCGACCGGAATAATACCACGGCCTCACAGAAAACTGGTGTGAAACGGTTTTGCTGTATTTCGTTCAGTGAGTGAGTTCACCGGTGGCCCAACTTCCCTAATCCCCCTCCTATACCTATTCCCATTCCCTATTCCTCCATTAAAGGCGGCAACGCACTTGCGAATCCTCGGATGTTACGAGTGTCCATAAGCGACGGCAGTTGCTTTCCATCAGGTAACGCGTCTGCTCGCTTGCCCTCGAAATATAAATCAAGAAATTGTATATGAAATTTTTAAAAACGAAGAAAAGCATACGTTTGATAAGATAATTTTAATATCCTATGTACAGCAACCTAATCTCTCAGCAGTTAAGAAGATCACTACAGAAGATATACTCGTACTCTAAACGTACTATTTTCGAAAGATCAAAGCGCACATCTTCTTGCGTCGTATCTCCGATCTGCCGGGTATTTCCGTGACGTCACCACGTATCCGTGACGTCACATGGCTTTCATTTCCGAGCTCGAGGTTCAGCTATACGAGTAATATTAATATTGTCTACCTATGTGCGATAGTGTAATTGTGCCTTAAGTTAATAAAAAGTGATTTTTATAAATTTGCCGAAAATTGGCGGTTTGGTTCATTCACCTCTGTCAAAAAATAATCATTGCCGCACAAAACGCGATTGCAAACAAAGTGTTGTGTTGTAAATTCGTTAGTGACAATCGCGGTTTGTATAGAAATTTGACAGAAGGTTAATGAACCCTGCCGCCAATCTTGAAAACAATTACAGTTTGATGGTTTCATGGCTTAATACTTGTGATATTAAATTATTACATCTTCAATAATAATTATTATTTGTACGGTGACAAATATATTTAGTTATATCAATACATAAAATAGACGCTAAGCCTGTCTCATCGCTTACTAATAAGTTCCTGATAGACTATCTACAAGTTTTTTAACAGATTCTCCATACAACATCCGACACTTATCAGTAAACACTGAAACAGTCCCTCAATATTATAAATACGAAAGTGTGTCTGTCTGTCTGTTACTTCTTCACGCCCAAGCCGCTAAACTGATTCAGCAGGATAAATTTTTGTATGGAGATACTTTGAGTCCTGGGGAAGGACATCATACTTTTTATTTCAAAACAATGTGCGGTTCTTGCGTATATTCTGCGAAAATTCTACTAGAATGGTGAATAGCTAGAAATCTATTCCCGTTCTTGAGACACAGCCTGGAGACAGACTGACAGACAAACATCGAAGTCTCAGTAATAGGGTCCCGTTTTTACTCTTTGGTTATGGAACCCTATAAAAATCTTTGATTTCTGTCACAAAATGAGTACAAGTTAGTAGCGGTATTTGTTTTACTTACTGGACTATAAAAATATAGTCCAGCAAGTATAGCAGACTAGAAAGAGACGAAGGCCTCTGACTGAAATTGACAATTATATAAAATTACACAACAACGATGAGCTTACGTCGTTTATAAACTTAACAAAATGTTTAAGAAGTTTCTCAAGACAGTTTGTAAAGATAACCGCAAACTTAGCTTAAAGGTTTATCAAAATTGTGTAGATAATCGAAACATGATATTATTGGACTTAAATTGCACTATGAGTGTACTATAGAATAATATCATACAATAGTGAGAAATTGATAAACCACGGTAGAGTAACAAAACTGTGACAGATGATTTCTAAAATAGAGATGTCAAATTTTTTGTCAGTCTCAAAGTCTATAAAAACTCTAGTAAAGCTATGCACAGACTGTTGACGGGCGGATCGCACTTTGCATGTACTCGTATAGAGCGCACTTATTACTTGAATGAAAAATGCGATGCATCCCAAAACCCCCCGTCAAATTATGCTCACTCCTTAAGAGGAATACAGACGCCAACGGCCTTGACAATATATTTGGAGTTTCAAAAATCTCCTCCCACTAACGGAAAAATATATATATAATTAATAAAAACAATGAACAAGAATTTCTCTTTAGGGATTACAGTGTTACCTATCGTATAAATAAAAAAATCGTTCATTTTAACCAGTTAGTCGTGTAGTCTATACAGTTGTTACAAATAAATCGATGTCCACGGTTCATTTTTTCTAATTAAAATTAAGCTTAAGGGAATTAGTCCTCGCTAGTAATTAAAGTATGAAGATCATTCTATAACATATACTTCTTTGGCTAATGTGGTTAACGTTTTGACATACTTATAAGAGGTTAAACTTACCCCTCTAGTCCAGGTATAAGCCTTAAGAAATGAACTCACCTGTGTTATACCACTATTACAACGCACCATGCAGTTACATTTAGGGGCAATATTTCCGTAAAACTGTAAAGGATAGATAAAATACGATTTTTGCTTTAACAAACAGAAAAGTTTCAGCAGAGGACCGTATTGTGGCATCAGTATTCAAAAGCCTTCGAAATATGTGAATCTTTTGTTCCACAAAAATTATATTCTGCGCTAGTTTATTCAAAACTTTTTGTGGCTTCCGTTGTTAAAACTTTTTGTATTACCTTGGCTTTGACGTTAAAAGGTAGTAAATTAATTGATGTCACACAACACTTTACGACAGAAGTTAAATTTATACCCTTTGTGATCATAAATTCTTTGACAGATGATTTAAACGTTGACAAAAACGAACATAATGCTTCCTCATAATTCTATTAATTATTAATTCTATTATTGAGTCCCTCAGATATTAAATTCTTCAATAGGGAACATAAATTGGAATCAAACAAATAAAACTGGATTTATTTAAATTTCTGTTCTGTGACCCAGGTTCAAAGTTTCTTCTGCCTTCACACATGTAGCCTCAGTCAAGTCACAGGGTTTTAAGGTTCGTTGTATATTCAGGTCGCTAATAGATAATATAAATTCTGGCGTAGCTCCAAATATCGGCGATCCTAAAAATTGTCGAAGAAATCGATTAGGCGCCATCTGGAGACCTGAAGAATGGCCAGAGAATTATTGTTCTTCAAAATTTAAGACATTATTATGTAGTTAATAGTATAATGCTTAGTTCTACTACACACAGTATGGCATAGTGGATCAGACTTGAGAGGGTGCTGAATTCGAACTCGGGGAGGCGTGTACTGAAGAGATTTTTTATGCACACAATACCGATGTTCATACGTCGAAAACATCGTGAAGAAACCCGCACAGACGTATCGTGACATCAATATTAAGCTACTCAATCCTCTGAACAAGACCAACCATGCTGTGTGAATGCTGCACGCGCTTGGGCTCCCACACGGTTATTTGAAATCTTGTTCCGGGCACTACAGTAATTGTTAAGTGGTAACTTCGTTCTGAAAATTCTATACAATTCAGCCTTTTGCATCTAGCAAATGGCCTGTGTGTTTTGTGCACAGAATCTGCCACCACTTATAGCAAATTTAAATATTAACAACGCGAATCATACACAACAAAATAATGTAGAGTAATTTCATCAAACATTTAAAAAAAACATGGATTTAATTGTTTACCAATAAATGTCCTTTAATTAAATAGGAGAAATCTCCTTTGTTACAAAGATCCTTTAGGAAATTGTTTTTTGGTCCTAGTAAAAGAGTAGGTTCAATATTCGAGTTTCCAGAATCAGTAATTACCGCTGTTGTTTGAACTATTTCTTTCGAGAACTCATAATAAAAATGTAGTAAACCGTACAATGTTGTTGTTACAAACATGAGATGATTATTTCTCGTACAATTTTTAAACAGAAAAAGTCAACTGTCAATAGTATATCAATATCGAATTATTAAACTTCACAAAGGGTAGAGTAATCGCTGATTATTAAAAAAAAACCTTCACTTATACCTCCCCTATTTTAATGTCGGTTAAATATAACGTTCCGAATAAAAATGAAAGCTGCAATCCTTAAAATAATAATAATAACATCAATATTAAATTTTTAACTTGAAAATCACGCCTTTCTTTGTTAGCTAAGTAGCAACATCAGGATATTTGAATAAATAGGCAAAAAAATTGTAGTTGTATCAAGGCCTCATATTAAATACTAGTTGGTGTAAAAAATTGTGTATCACGCGGGAACCGTACATTTCCCGGGATAAAAAGTATCCTATATGTTGCTTAGACCTAATAGCTATTAAATAAAAAAAAATATTCAAATCCGTCCAGTGACAAACAGACAATTTTTTTTCTCGATATATGTTCTATTACTGTGTGTCCTTAGTGTGGGGGTGCCACATTGATTATTTTGTAAAAATATTAAATTAGAGTGTAACACTCTAATTTTACTGTTATATATAATGTAATGTTATATAGATTTAACTTTTCTATAAAAACTAGAACCGCTTGGGTAACTAAGTACTTTCTTGTAGCGGAGCCTCCAAATGGAGGCTCCGCTACAAGACTCTACTCCTCCTCCTCCTTCAACAGAAAAATTAAAAATAGCCGGACATCAAATGATAAAAATCGTTTTTATTCCTTTCGCGTTTACGGTGGATATTTCGATACTCAGGAATAGTTTATTTTGCTTCTTAGAATTAAAGAACACGGAAAAACGGGCCAAAGCTTATAAAGATAGAAATATTTCTATAATTAACGTAAATTTTGATTATTGTTAGACAGGGACTGGAGTTACAGAAAAATTAATATATATTTTTTAAATTTATAACCAAGGGATGCCAACTGCTTCCAAGAATGATTTACATGTAAAAATGGAATGTAATTCTACTATTGGATGTTCAGCTTGCTTGGATTTATTCGTCTACGCCTATTATGTACTCCACGCTCATTATTTTATCATATCATATCGACGGTTAAGAACTAAATACTGCACTCTACTTATTTTCGATTATTGGTTTTTTGTTTAGGTCTACTAACAAAATATTGTTCTTCTTGTTATTTGTAATAAAAAATGTCGTGACCAATAATAAAGTGTAGTATTTTATGAGAATATTGCGTGTATAAATAATCCATAACTATAATGTTAAATTTATATTCAGTTCAGTTTTTTTCCTCTCATGTAAAATTGAGATTTTGTAGACAGCAGTATTTGGTTCTTAACTGTCGATATTTCATTGCACTAAAACTAAACTAAATAAGATATTATCCCTTTATAATATAGGATATAAATAAATTGTTTATTTTCATTAGTTTCTGTAGTCTTAAAATTTGATGATTTGAAAAGCGTTGCTCAAAATATGGCCCACCAAAATCCGGCAAGTGAGATTTAATGCTCGCAAATCATAAATCTTCTCAAATTAAATCGGATCCAATCTGCCTGTTGTAACAGGTGCCTGTCCCGTCAGAATTTCGTGTGATTGACAGCCTTTTTTTTTCAATAACACCCGATAGGCACAAAAGGTGTCAAAGCGAGGAAAAGTAACCTTTTGTCGAAATCATAAAGTACAGATGGACCCCACAATAATTAAAAGTTTTAGGAAAGCGTTGGAGTCGGAGAGGAAACCAAGCTATTATATTAAATATGAAAGTTGTTTTGGATGTTTGTACTTAAGTGACGGATACACTACTAAACTCATTTTCATGGGAATAAACGTGAAATATTAAATGTATTTTAACCTAACGAAGCAACCCATCGACTTTCTTTTTGACGTAGCCTTAAATGAAAGGATGGAGACAAACATCCAGGCTGCTTCTGGTCTTAAAACAACATCACCACTCTAAAGGAGCTTACAAGAATTTTTTTACGTGATTTTCAAATTCCACGCAAGCATAACCACGGAAAAAAGCTAGTCATACTATCATACTAATATTATAAATGCGAAAATTTATGAGTTTGTATGTTTGTTGCTTTTGTACGCTTAATCACTAAATATATTTTGATAAAAATTGGCATGGAGCTATTTGGTACTCTGATTAACACATAACTTTATATTAGGCGTGTAGCATTGCGGGGCACAGGTAGTGGTAGATAAAGCCTGTTGATGATGATGAATCGATGTTTTTTATTGATCCCCAGTGTGCGACTAAAATTAATTGAGCTATCCCGAGCTATCCAATTCGTTTTAACTACGCCTACTTGCGTTTTCATATTTGATATATGAACGGTTCAATACCTTTAGAGTTTCCCGTGATCTAACAAGTTTTGTTGATCGTTTAACTGCGATGCTGTTTCGTAGACCACGCACAGTTTTAAGATTGATTAAGAAGAAAGGGAGCGATGCAATACGGTGACACGTTATCCTATTAATATTATACAATATGTAAATGTTTGTTTGGATGTTTGTCCGTCAATTTACTGAACATACTTGGATATTTGGTGAACAGGTAGATATGATAGACATTAAATTAGCTAGATTCAATTGAAGAATACTTTTTAGGGTTTCGTACCCAAAGAGTGAAAGCGGGACCCTGTTAGTAAGACTTCGATGTCTGTCCGTCTGTCTGTCTGTCCGTCTGTCTGTCTCCAGGCTATATCTCAAGAACGATAATGGCTAGAGAGTTGAAACTTTCACAGAATATGTATTTCTGTTGCCGCTATAACAACAAATACTAAAAACAAATAAATTAAATATTTATGAGTGCTCTAGTATAACAAACACGTTTTTGTTATTTTGATAATAAAATAACAGATTGATAAATTCGACGTGTTGCTTATCGGCAGCGTGTAAAGTAAATTCCTTGTGTAAATTGCCGATCGGCAAGGACGCGGTGGTTCAAATCCCATGAATCCCATTTTAGTTAAACAATGTTTTTGACTATTTTTCTTTTAAAAATTTATAACTTTTTTATTATTAATATTAAATATTTTTTTATAAATTTAATACGTTTTCCTAATTTTCTGATTTGAACTGGTACGGAACCCTTCGTGCTCGAGTCCAACTCGCATTTGGCCGGTTTTTATTCTCGTGCTGTGGATTTAACCATTTGTGAATCTCCTAAATTTACGCGGGCAAAGTCGCAAACTAGCTTTTAATAACTCTTTCAATACCAAATGAAGAACCATTAATAAGCACTGAAAATAAATGTCGTAGTTTGAAATATTACGGCATAATTATTTTCAAGTTGAGCGCTTAAGCCGGGTAGGGTCTGCAAATTAAAAGGACTTAGTTCTGGCGCGTGACGTTGATTGATATTGGCAAGACAACTGTTGCTCTGACCTTACCTAGCAGTTTAATGCTAATCACTACATAGTATAAATGAATCGTAACTAGAAGCGTTTTTATGGCGTAATTGTTGTCATACTGAGTCTGTTTGATAAGTGATAACAATTTCCCCATTTAAACGCGTGCGCCCGTATTATAGACGCAGAGCTATTTCAGTGGAAGGGTTAATGTTTATACAATGATAATACAAAATAGACAAGGTAATAATACTGAGAAAAGAAAAAATTTCGGAGGTAGAAGGATGTAAAACAAAAAACAGCAAGACTCGAACAAAGCTGAGGCGTGTTAGCATGTAAACATATAATTAAGAAGATATTTTTAGTCGTTCACGCCCGAAAAATGAAAAAACAAGCCAAGTACGAGTTCGACTCGCGCGTAAAGGCTTCCGTACCAGTAAATAGCTGAAAATTGAGAAAACGTCTTTGTGAAAGTGGAACAACTATAAAAAATAACAATAATTTTTATTTCTTCTAAAAATTACGTAATCTGTGGGAGACGTGAAGCCCAAGCAATCGAACAGTGGAGTCACAAACTATTAATTAATAATATTTGCTTTTCGATTTAACTTTAATGCAATTATCATTGTGTGTACTGTGTAAGTGTTTGTGTGTGTGGCTAATGTTTGTTTGTACGTCTTCTGGTCAATATGGTGCAAACAAGTAAGTAAGTAATATAAATTAAAACATTTCTTAAATGATCACGGCATATAAAGAGATAGCGCGATGTAGAAGAACTGCTGCGCCATCTAATATCAATAGGACGAAACCGTCAAAAAACATGTTAAACATTTTTATTTTATTTTAGTATTTAATTCTTAAACATTTTTATTTTATTCTAATATTTGTTGTTAAAGCAACAAAAATACATATTCTGTGAGAATTTAAACTCTGTAGCTTTACCATTCTTCAAATGCAGCCTGGAGACGGACAGAAACCGAAGTCCTAGTCCTAGTTATAGGCTCCGTACTTTTTGGGTACGGAAAACAGAAGACTATTAAGCCCTGATACCGACCAAAGGCCTACGTAAGCTGAACGATAATGCAATATTTTTTTAACGTAATTTAAAAGTATTGTTTAAAATGAAATTGTTGTGAGAAAAATCATTTAAGACAAGTTCCTCTGGCAGCGTAACATGAACCACCTACGCTCTCTTGAAACTTTCTTGAAGCCAAAGGAAGTAGGGTCAAGATAAGGGATATTACCCGGCAAGTTTTCTTAAGGGACGCACAACTATATAAGGGACACTCAACTATTTGATCCCTACTTCTTAGTTCTGGCTAATTAAAACAAAGAGAATTTTCGGACTCCTAAAATAGTCGTTGGAACTTTGGTTTTGAATAATCTGAAAATCTTAAAAGGAGTCTCAATCTTAAAGTTAATTAACAGTAAAAAATATAGTTTTAGAATAAACGCTACAAAACTAAATATAAAATAGTTTTGGTTACGCCAAAAAGGAGCAAAGTTTACAAAATTTTACTGTATATCAGTATATCAGTGACTAAATGAACTCAAACCAGTTATAATAAACGAGTAACTTTGAAGTATTTTCCGAATAAAGACACATTATTAAATTAGTTTTAGTTTATAAAAATTCTATATATGCAATCAGGGAAGTCGGAAAAGAGCCAGATTGCTGCTGTTGCTGTTTAATGGTCGAGTTTTGTCAAACCCAGCTAACAGATCACCACTTATTACTATTCCGACCAAATAAAACCTAAAAAAAAATACGATAAAAAAAGGTTTTTTGTGAAATAAATATAAGATATACCGTCTATCAGAATTTAATAAAAGCAGATATAATTGGTATATGCCAACAATAAAGCTTCGGCCAAACCTACGCGTCTGCAATGTGGGACGCGGGACACGGTTAGGGAGCGTCTGCGATGCGGGACTTGCGTGCACACATGTGCGACTGCGGTGCAAACCGCTTACTTGTTATTTTGTTAGAACAATCACTAATAGACATAGAGCTGGTAGCAAATTTCGAGTAGGTGTTTGAGGCGAGAAGCGGTTTATTTTGTGGTAAAGTGACTTTATTATAATAACCTCCTCGTTTTTGGAAGTCGGTTAAAAATCACTCATTGTCCCTTGCAGAATGCAAGAAAAATAGCTTGCTGTTTATAGCAGTTTAGCTTTTGCCAATTTTGAGGTCACATTTTTTTCATTTAATTTATTTTTTTATGTACATTTTATTTATGTTAATGTCACTACTTCTATATATTTTTTCATTTTGTACGAGTTTTGTGGTGACTAAATAAAAATATTATTATAAGGGGTAAGCTTTCTTATTTGTACACGTCTCAAACACTAGACGTCTGTGTCCCGTTTTACCGACGCAGCCGTCCCGCATTGTAGTCGCGTAGGTGTGCATAGCGCCATTGATTAACATGGGCAGCGTCTGTCGTGCGGCAAACGCTCCCGTATCGCAGTCGTATTGGTCGCGCAGGTTTGTTAGATGCTTTAAGGTAAAAGTTCGCTCCTAATTGGTTTTATATTCCATCTTAAAATTTTACTACTATTGTCAATCTTATGGAGTCCGTAAATCCCTAGGCTTTATCTTTGTCGTTTTTAGAATTAACAACTTTTTATATACTTTTATATTATTGTTTTGTAAAAAATATATAATACATAAGTTTTTTTAAAGATGAGATTCTGAAGGAACTATGCTACTGCATGGTGGCGACCGAAATACAGCCAAAC
Source organism: Cyclargus thomasi (assembly GCA_026546445.1). Classification (NCBI taxonomy): domain Eukaryota; kingdom Metazoa; phylum Arthropoda; class Insecta; order Lepidoptera; family Lycaenidae; genus Cyclargus; species Cyclargus thomasi. Next base: position 13,314 of record JAOTAV010075673.1, on the reverse strand, counting down.
CCAATTAGTATTAATTATCTCGTTCTGAATTCAGTGTTGATAACTGTTTTTTTTACCCTAGAGATATATACCCTATATACTGAGGCATCATTTAAAATTACCCCTGTGTGTATATTTACAACGATGGATATTCCACAGATAAGGTTTAGGAATGAATTTTCAGTTTCTCATCCTGAAACCTGCCCTTTTCATATACAATAGCTGCACAGAGAATGACTCTATAATAGCTGCAATCCGGGGAGTTTACGTAGCGATCTGCAGTTTCCTAGATACCTACACAGTCTTCGTAGTGAACAGTAGCTCTACCATGAGTTAGAGGCAATAGTATTTGTCGATACTCGATACCGACTAACTAAATTTTTAGTATGGCAAAATTGTACAGCGCCTCTAGCGGTCACCTGTAGAATTAAATTGTCATACTAAAAATTTACGTAGTCCCTATCGAGTATCGAAAAATACTATTGCTTGAAAGTCATGGTAGACTTACTGTACTGATTTCGGGACAGTGTTTGACGAACTTAAATTTTTTGTAGACACTCCAATTACTTCAATACAACCGATAATTTGCCATTCATACTAATCTGCACAGTATGAGTACAAAATATGGAAAAAATGCTCAAATGAATAAAGTAGTATCTTTATATAGTTTTTTGTTCAATTTGTAACAAAATATCTCTGAACCCAAGAAAACTTTCCCGTTTAACTGAATGCAGTTCTTCGCAATAATTGCTGTAACTCTATAAGAGGAGAAATAACAGGAGACAGAAAAAGATCATAAGAAAGTAGGGTAAAAATTCGATTTTTGTGACAACAAATATAAAAGCAAAAATTATATGGCTCCTCTTCATAATCGTCGAATCTTCGCGTCGTTGATTGTGTGTGATTAGAGGACTATACTAGCCTCTGTCCGCTGATATTCGTCTATGATCCCGTTTGATTTTTGGGAGTTAACAAAATACTACCATAGTACAGATAAATTTTACTCTAATGGTACTACTCTATGTTTTAGGAGCCTTATTCCTATGAGGCAGGGAAGCTAGTATCATCAAACTGGTCTGAATTTCCCTAAGCCAATCGAATGGACACTCCGTCTGCGATTACACGATCACTCTCGGTCGATTATGTGGACGCTTGCACGACGATCGTGCCGAATAACGAGCAACGAACATAGGCGATTATGTAAAGGGCGCTTTACAGTCTCCTGTCAGTTAGACAGATATGTAGTTGAGTTCTTTTTAGTTCAGACAGACAGATATGAAGTTGAATTCTTTTTACTTCGAATAGTTGAATCGAAATACAGATACGTAGTTGAATTCTAACACTTAGTATCCACTATATAGGATAAACTTTTTGTTTTCCTTTTAGTTACCGTTTCCTGGACATTTAGCATCTGAAGTTGACGGGTAACGATCAGGCCCGATAGTTTGCTGCTCAATCTAGCGTGAAATCTCTGAGTTATGGCTCCATGGGAAGTTCTTGTACGAAATAACACCAAAGTAGTTGAGTTCGTGAACAAATAATTATAAAAAAGTCAGGCCAACTTAATCAAATGATGAAAGCTCTTTATATAAAAAAAATATATAAAAAATTGTGACGACAATTGTAAGAAAAAAATATAATAAGTTCTTGCCATGTTACACGATATCAGAATACTCGTAGTCAAGATGAACCATATCAGCCCAAACTGATGAGGTCAAAGTTTCACTACGGAGTTACTATGGCCACCTTCCAGCTCCAATATCAGATCAGCTCAGTGTTATAAATCAGAAACTAGACAAAAATTTGCTCGAAAATTTTCCAAATCGGTTCAGCTGTTCTCAAGTTTTAGTGAGATTAACATAGACGTTTACTTCTTCGCATTAGGTTTTGTGAAGACAGAAAATTAAATTTTGTAATGTATAACAATAAATTAACGTTAAAGAGTAGGTATCATTAAAATGATATTTTAGCTATTCATAGTATTTATCCGCTTAGCAATTAAATATTCGTATTCACTGTGTCAATTACGAATTAAATTTAATTAATCCGGGGCTGATATTTTCCAATATGTGCAGAATTGACTATCGAAAATACCTCGTTAAGTTTGTATGCCAGCTATTTCGTTAGCTCCATGCCTCCCGTAATTGGACTACGGAAATTACAAGCATGCAATCCTAATAAAAACAAAACAACCAGTAATGTATACATTGATTTTATTTACAATACTTAACGGCTCCACTTCATAATTGGCGATTTGGAACGATGAAACGCGAGCACGGACGTCTAAGAAGCAACGAAGCCTTTTTTCTAAAACAAAATTTAAGTCCTTTCTCAGTACCTAATTAAAGTCTACACCACATAGGAAATCGAGTCAGTAATTTGGGAGTATAGTTAAGAGACGTAAAAAAAGTCGGACGGAGTCTTATTATTAGTAGGGGAGCCCAAGAGGGGAATTTTGGATTTATTCGAGCGCGTCAGATTGAGCTAGTGTAGGCTTTCACAGAATACTGGCGTGAAGCGTCGTCGTGCTGTGTTTCGTTCAGTGAGTGAGTTTACCGGTGGCCCAACTTCCCTAATCCCCTATCCCTATTCACATCCCCTATTCCCTCATAAAAAGGCCGGCAACGCACTAGCGACTCTTCGGTTGACGCGAGAGGGCGGCGACAGACAGTTGCTTTCCATCAGGTAACCAGTCTGCTCGCTTGCTCCCTAAATACCATTTAAAAAAATGTCTCAGGTTATCATAGTATAAAAATTTCCTGGTTAGTTCGGTTCTTAATATGTTATTTTTAAATAATACGCCAAAGAACACATCGATATAAAGCAATGATGATTTTTAAGCCTGTAATAGCATAGAACAGCAAAGCCTCATATATTCATAACCAAGCCTCTAAGATATTTTATGTCACATTTAACTAAATGATTTTAATTGACCTTGCTGTCTAAAACTGTCCAGTAAATGTTCTATGTTAATTTCAGTAAATGTTAAATTTTTTAAAGAAATTTCGTTAACCTTAAAATTGCTGTAGCGTCTTATGACTTATCCCACCGCTAAAATAAAAAAAATGTCCTTATTATTTCTCTTAAAGTTTTACTTAATCTACAAAACGTACCAGGTCTCCACGTTGCTCAAGTATCTACAAAAATATTACTCTCATCTCCCCCAGCTATATACGCAGTTTTGTGTCTTTAAAGTCAGCCTGGCTGACTTATACATGAAAAGCAACTTGTCTGGTTTGCCAATCTTATAATGTCCAACTCTACAGTCACAAAACTGCGTATAGTAAGCAAAGAACTCTGATAGTGAGATACCGTCCACGTTTTTTTGCGTCGATGGAAGTATCGCATGTTTTTGGAAAAGCAATTAATTGAATTTTAAACCATCCAAAACCAAAACCGTTGAACGTCTTTTCATTCATAAAAGCGAGTTAATTGCTTTAAAGTTTCAGAAGGAATTCGCTGGACGAAGTTCCGGGAGCTCCGAGTTGGAGAACTATAAGTCTAATAATACAATCCCGAACAACAGGAACTGCGATTTCAAACAGATAACATTTATTACTTGGTCTTATTTACTGGGCTGTGTAAGTAGGAAGTTGCTGGGAAGTTTGTCATAAGCTTGTATTGAGACTTTATTTTGTGATGACCTTAGAAGGATTTTTGGACGGACGTTTATATTTAGAAGTCGCTTTTGCGTGTTTAAAATGTGAGCAAACTATGCCGAGCCGCACCATGACGTGTCTCAGCAGAAAAATCCGCCTCCACACAAATTGTATAGATGCGCGTATCGCACTTCACATACCTTGTCGGAGCGTGCCCGGCCTCAGCGGGGCGGAAGGCCCGGCAAGCCTGCAAAAGCAAAAGCAAAAACAGTGTGACCACATTGAGTAGATTTCTGCTTTTTGGTACAAACGAATAACGGTTTAGCGGGTAGTCCAAAATCTTTTAGTAGCTTATAGTAGGAAATTGATATTGTATAATAAAATATAATAAAACATTTTAAAAAGATAATGAGGACAGTCTTCATAAACATTAATTTTTTTTTAGTTTTAACCACGTCGAATACATTCATAATTGAAAGGAAATTTTTGGTAGAAGCTAAAGCACGCCTTAGAGGATTTTAGAGGATTTTAGTATATATTCTATAGCAACGTTTTTAGTATATCGAGTCACGAGTGATTTAAAAGTGGTCACACTGACGTTCTCAAAATTCGTCAATGCGATGCGACCCAGCCCGTCAACAGCGCATATTACGCTGCGCTGTGCCGCGGCCCGCCCCGGCACGGCCCGGCACGTTCCATCAAAGTGTGCGCATACCTTTTAATTGGAGCTAGTATAACCAGTCCCAGGGCCAGTGCTAGCCGAGAGATCGAAAACTAACTTAAAAGTGGCTTTCAAATCTTTCCCGCTAGCGATCGCGACCTAAAAAACTCTAATAAAACACAGCAACAACACAACACAGCCTGAATGGCCACGATGTGGGTGTTGTTTGTGCAGCGCCAGCAAGACTCGCTAGACTAATGTCAGTAGGAAAAGGAAAAGGAAAAGTTAAGTCAGTCTATCCGAAATTCAATAAAGAGCTCCACGGACACTGCGCTCCTTTAATAATAAAAAGAAGTATCTCGAGTCATCCATTGTGGAAAATTATAATTAAGGCTGTCAAACTTAAATGTCAATTTCCCACAACGGGTGATTTTGAGTTACTTCGTTTTATGATTATAGGCATAACTGGTCGGCCAAAGGGTGTATGTTTACGTTAGAATGGTTTCTTTTCATAATCGACAAATACACGAGCATTTACATCGTATAGAACTCAGAAGGCATACTCGTTGATCATCGTCTATAATCGCGTTTGATTAACACGTTGAAAAAGTACTACGAACGATCAAGGGGATGAATAATGTTCGCCGACTATATAGAGCCGAAAATTACACGTATAATATCTTTGTTTAGAGCAGTGCATAATAGTAGGGGAGTTCCGGTTTTACTCGAGCGCATCAGACTAAGCTAGTGTAGGGTTTCAACATGTATCTGGTTATCATGTTATAAAAATCAGATTTATTAGTTAGCTCGATTCTTAGAAAAGTAATTTTAAGTACCGAAATGTCATTGATCAGTCGGATTAAGATAAGGGGTGTTAGAAATACGCCAAAGAAAACTTCCATGTAAAGCAAGGATGATTTAAATGTAAGGTGAGCCTGTAATAACACAGAACAAGAAAGCCTTATATTTTATTAAAGCTTTAGGCTTTGGTGTCTATTATCATGTAATAAATGTTCAATTAAAACTATTTTTCAAACGAATTTTATTTTTATAACATTAAAGCCGCTGTAGTATCCTATCTCATTGTAAAAATGAACAATGCTATTATTATTAAATTGCTATTATCATTATTATTGGGTTCGAATCCCGGCGACGGAGCAAAAAGTTTTTCAACGTTCCTGGATCTAGGGTGTGTATTAAATATGTGTATAGTATAAAAATATTAAATATATTACCGTTGTCTGGTACCTATAACACAAGTCCCTCAGACACTTAGCACGGGGCCAGACTGAAGTGGTGTGAAGTGTCCGTGGATTAAAAAAAATCTACGTTTCACATAATCTATAAAACTTATATTAGGTAGAACGTATCTAACTGTCTCCACGACGTTCGAGTTACTACAAAAACAACACTCTCACCTCCCCGGCTATAAGACGCATCACGTTCCAGCACATGTACGTGTTCCATATTAAAAATATCAGAAAAGACATTTGTGTAACCTTTAACGCCTCGTAATCCTTCATAAGGTGTCTCCGGTTTAGTCCTTGAGTCGTGACGGATGTGATTTATGAAGCCTACTTTAGCTGAAAACCCGTGCAGAACGTAGACGTATGATGTGCAGAGACCTCGCATTTCTTTTCTTTACATCTTGGTATATATTATAATTCTTGTGTGTGTGTGTGTGTGTTTGTCACTGAAATTCCCTCAAGTGATATGTCCATGATTATGTTCTTTTTTTTTGTGTTTTTGGGAATTGACAATGGTTGAGATCCACAAACCGAGACCGGCAGGAAACCGTATGTTGGGTCGGCTAGTATATAATAATATTACAAATAAGGAACAGCTGGCCGCGACCTCGAATTTATGGAATCTTTAATCACAAATTAAATCTTCAATTAAAACATTTAATCACAAATTAAATCTTCAATTAAAAACATTTAATCACAAATTAAATCTTCAATTAAAAATCTTTAATCACAAATTAAATCTTCAATTAAAAACATTTAATCACAAATTAAATCTTCAATTAAAAACGCCGTATGTCCACCACAACCGTCAACCGAAAACGATATTATTTCGGCCCTATAAAATGTAAATTTATGATCTAGGCTATAGGTTTAATTTTTTAGCGACATTGCTCTATCGTCAATGTCGTTGCCATCATTAAAGACGAAGAGAAAATATTAAACCTGTAGTCATAAATTTGGATTTTATCCGATCGCAACATTCTCGTTCCCGGTTGACGGTGTTGGTGGACAAACGGCCTGAGTGTTGCTACTTAAGGTTAGATGTATTTACTTTAATTTAAGTAAAGTTAGTAGTAATTTCTTTCTTAACGTTATGTTTTTACAACCTACATATTTTAAAAACATACCTAATGTTAAGAAAGAAATGATGATCTAACATCACCTTAGTCCCTGCTTGAAAATCTAGTGTGAAACGTATGGACGAAAAAGAAAATTTCCCGAAACTTTCTATCCACCTATTCATAAAAATATTTAAGCAATTTTTAACTAATCAAGGTTCGCTGTCTTTTTCTTTCGTGTGACGTTTTCAATATTCCAGAAAGGTACCTCGAACCTTGATTGATTAAACACTGTTTAGATATTTTTATGAATAAGTGGGTAAATGTCCTGTACATAATATTCTCTTTGCACTGGCCACAAAAATATATCAGCTTACAAAACTAGAAAACGGCAAACAGCTAACTTCGTGAATTTCTTCTATTGTAACACAATCAAGCGATCCAAGTGCTTGCTTAGCGGAGCCGATGTTTTCGAACTTTTTATGTTTATCGTCTGTGCAATGCCTTTGTCTTTATTTCCGATGAGCACAAACAAAGAGATAATTTGAGCGCAGTAATGACGTCATTACCCGACTGCCGAAGAAACGGATAATGTGTAGATATACAACGTAATATAGCTTTTTGAGTAACTTCCTTTCATAAGGGGTTTATGGATAGCTTGAAAGGTGCAATTATATGCGTCTTAATAATGACGTGAGTGGATAAAGTAGATAACAAAAATAATATGAAACTTACTAGCGGGCCCTAAGACGTTGTCTTGTCGGGTTACTTTGTTCATCTAAACCATTCCCAGGGCCTGTTGAACGCATACAAAAAATTTCATTAAAATCGCTCCATTCATTTCGGAGATCAGTGTCGAACACACGCACACAAGAAATATATCGTGATCCTACAAATAAGGGCGCAATTGCAAAAAGCCAACCTTACAGGAGAAGGGTTTATTTCTTTCCGTCTAAAAAGGCCTTATTCGCAAAAATGTAGTTGGTCTCGGTTTTTTTTTTCGCGGAAAACGTCTGGTTTTCGCGAGCACCTTGCTACTGCCCTTCACTAAAAAAAACAGTCACTGTACCCTTTTTTCGCCGAGGTATTCAAGGGCTAGCAAATGTGGCAATTTTAAAGCTTTGTTTACAGGTTGATAAAACTTTTTAGTATTTTTTACACTCCAGGTTACAGATAATGGGCTGTTAATTCCTGCAATAAAAATAAAGAGTCATAATGACGAGCGCCCTTATTCGTAGGATATGACGATATACATAAATATGGACATTTCGTATTTTTACCCTATAATTTAAATGAAGCAATCACCTACTTCATTGTCTGGCTAATCTATCGGGCAAAAAAAAAAACTTACAGACGATGACGAACGATTGTGTGGATGCATGCACGATGTTCGCGCCGTTTAACGATCATCGCCGATTTCATTTAGCCTGCTACACGTTTAGTAATAACTAATAATAACGATGTAGAGATCTATTTTGCCGTCCTCAAGCTAAAATGCCGATATCTACAAAAAGTACTTTTTGAATTATGAGCAAAAAACGCGGCAATTTTTCTAAGGGCTTGGTACTTCATAACGGCAATATGAATTTTGTTAACTCGATGACTGTAAAAGCTACAAAAAATTTAGTCGTACACGTCGATAGAGCTTTTTTTTCTGATTATGATGGCATCAAAATGTCAAAATAGACCAGATGTTGGTTAACGGCTGTCTGTTTTATAATATTATAGATCATCTATAATAAAACAGTAAAATTGGCGTGTCGGTAAAATTAGTATTTTTACTAACTAATCAATGTAGGGGGCTTAGGAACAATAATAGAACACAAATCGACAAAAAAAGTTGTCTGTTTGTCTGTTTTGAATGAATCTTTTTTTTATTTAGGCAATACATAGGATACTTTTCCCGGGAAAATGTACGCCGTAATGTAATTTCCGCGCAACCAGTTGCAGATATCAACTAGCCATAAATAAAAACTTTGCAGTTAACAAAAATGTCTTTTTCCAAACGTTTTACATTTTTTTTTCAAAAGAAAAAAAAAACTTTCAATACAAAAATAGGATAACTATAAATAGAGAAGACAACGAGCATTCGACACACAACCTTTTCGCTGAGACAAAAGAATTTCAATTAAGTATACTCAACGGTTTGTGAAAAATGTAAGAAATTTTAAAATGGCATTCCTCAAGAAAAACGAGTTTGCACAAGCAAATTCCTACTTTGTGGTGCATTTCTATAAATTAGAGAAACGTAGGATTTTCTTTTCGGAGCCAAATTAAATATTTGCGACAAACATTCAGGGATAACCGGTTGGTTCAGTTCGTAATAAAAATTCTTACTTCAGCTACTTGGCTGATGAAATATAAACACTGAAAATTAAAAAAAAAACTACAGGTCCCCTAGACAAGTGGCTGGCGATTAACGTTTAAACAAATAAATAGACTTTTATTTCACAAACAAGACATTACATTACGAAGACAAAAAAGATAACAAATGTAATCACCATTAAAAAACAAAAGACGATAAAAAATAACAGAAGAGCTTAGCCTCGAATGGTGTGTAGTGTGATGTATGATCGCCAAGAAAGATACAACTCAGGCGTACGCTTTAGAGTGGACCACCCTACAGCGCCTGGAATTATGTGGCTCCTAGACGTTTGTGGTTTACGATTTATACGCTTCGCTTGTTTTCTATGGGATTGACATATTCGAACTCGACTAGATCACGTGACGTTTCGTATGTCTATATTAATCCCATACAAAAACACGCCAAGCGATTATCGTAAACGATATTCACACACAATTCACACAGCACGGCAGTGCTTCGTAAATTCACAATATTTTTTGTAATATGATTAATTTTAATACATACCTCAATTATATCGATAGCCGAAATTCAACAGCGCGCAGCGGCCGCTTACCGCTACCTGTCATTTTCAAAGCCCCTTTCAACCTACACACGGTCGCCGTGCCGTGTTGCGCCCGTATCCATGTAAAAGCGTCTCTTTATACACGCAATTTAATATTAATACATAAAACTCCACTTTATTTTATAGGCTATAAGTATAATTTTGCTCAAAGTCACAACAATGCAGCAGTGTTATGTACATCTCCTCTGCTATATCATTAGAAGATAAAACCGATTGCTTACGTTATAAATTGGCATTTTATTAGATTTTTTAAGAGTCTCGGCCGCTAGCAGCGAGGATCGTAGTGTTAGCTTAATATGTAAATTATATCGGGCAAAATTACCTAACATGTCGCTCAAATTCAGAGTTCTAAATTCAGACACAAATTCACCGGGCATAGCCACCTTTGTGCGTGTGGTAACTTGTTGCGTACCGCCAGACGCCCCTAATCATACCCCCTTTACCATATCAAAGCTATCGGGCGGGGGCGTTTATAAATGGGCACAGCTGTACGTCAGTTTTCATTATAGTAGCTTTCATCGTATTCACTTATCAACATGTCATCGTTCGCAACTTAATTCGGGCTGTATTTGGAATAAAGCCAAGTATTCGCTTTCCCGTGACAGGTCTTTTTCGGATACACCTGTTGCCTCGCCTGGGGGCCTATTTGGGTACATTTAGGTTGTGTTAAGCACCAGCTTGGCTCTGTGTGCTGTGTTCTTTCTTTTTTTTTTGAATTCTCGAAGATTGTATTGTAAAGTTAACAGCTGCCTCGACACATATAAAACAAATGAAATGACGCTTTATGACATGAGCACAAAGGTTTCATTTTCTAATATTTATCTAGCTGCCCATGACGCGGCTGCATTGAAGTGGCATAGAGCAAAATGAAACTTATTGCTTACGTTATGAAGTGTCATTTTATTTGATTCTTACGTGTCGCGACTCGCGTTGATCGCAATTGTACCTTAAGATATTGATTCAAAAGATGGCGGATTTCCGTAGTTCTGTGTGCGACCGAGTTTACAGCCCCTGAAGTACGGGAAAATGTGAAGCGACAACAAATCTAATGTTTGAACAGCGGACGAGAGTCAACCGGGGCTAATTCATTATGATAATGTGGCGCTGTCAGCGGCAGTGACGGATTGCACGGTCGCCCCCCGCGGTGACGTGTAAAAATATGGCCACCAACTTGAAATTTTCAACATACAAAGGGGTGGATTTTTACATATAATTATCACGCGTGTTTGAAAGGTTAGGTTGAAAGGGAATATGTCCCAAGGGCACCGGTAATATACCTACTTGACCATACGACATAAAATGCTTTTTACCTATCTGAAAAAAACCGCGCACGTTGCTTATAACACTTCAGAATTGACTTAACATTTTCAGAGAAAATATCCAATAAATACCAACTGGATGACGCCCATAACTCTGTTGCGTTAAAATCCGTTTATCGCGCGGAAGTCATATATTTTTACGGGAAAATGTATCCTATTGACTCTAATATACCAAAGATCATCCAAATAGGTTCAGCAGTTCGGGAGTGAAAAATCAACAGACAGACTGACGAACAGATTCACATCCACATTTTTATTATTAAAGTATGGATACACTAGTAGGTACAGATATAGTCGAGTAACGATAGACGGGTCGTTCATTGAACTTTTGCGGGTAGTTGTAAAAATCGCAGTTGATGTCGACGCTGATGAGTTACAAGCGGCCAATTAACCGTATCTGCCCCATTTCGCCGGCGGGGCTCCATAATAACCGTAATCGATTTCTACTCACGTCGATATATTAAAAAACGAAACTGCGCTCCCATTTTTGATCCTATAGAATTCCGTTCGGTTATAATTTGTACGTACAGAGCGAATTCACTTTTTAAAGTAGGTAACGAAGGTAATTAGAATTCGAGTGAATGATTTTGCTCTTACTTGAGTAGTTTTAAGAGATACTTACAAATGACCATCAGAAAATCGTATTTTTTAAGGACAAAACATGTAGGTCAAAACCTCTGAAGCATCGAGCATATAACTAATAGAGAAGTAATGTAAGCTATCCGTGTCCGAAACTTATCAGTGTTTTAGCACTGACAATCTAACCGTCAATCAACTAACGCTCGCACTAAATTAGGACGCACCAATAAGATAGCTATGTATGTACTCTGATACTTTCGACCAATCAGAGCACAGTTTAGTTTATATTCATCATCATCATCATCATGCAAGCAGACACACAATCGTTCGTAGGCTAACGGCGACCAGAACCGGGTTTATGATATCAGAACCTTTGTAATGACGACTCTTTACTGAGACGATTTGAAGCGCCCCGCCTGGTCGGGAAAAGGACTAAAGTCGTAAATTGCAAATGGCCGCTTAGTCATGAATGAAAACAATGACATTCAATGGTGCTGTAAGTTTTTTGTCGATATAAATTGTATCGATATCTCTAACATAACTGTGTTAAGGTAAGTAAAAAATAATGGTAAATTAATGAAGATATAATTAAATTTTCAAAAGAAACCTTACCTATTTCACATCATAATAATTATTATTTTAGTATTTTTTTATAAAAAAGGGGGCAAACGAGCAAACGGGTTACCTGATAGAAAGGGTTGCATGTGCGTTGCCGGCCTTCTAACAGGGAATACGCTCACTGCTTGGAGGTTTGTAGGTCGTAGCGGTCCGGAAATACTGCTGGTGATAGTTCATTTCAGAGCTTTACTTCGCGAGGCAGAAAGTTACGCGAAAATCGTACTGTGAAAGACTGCCATTCATCAAGACGATATGGGTGGTAACCTTCCGCGTAGGTCGATGGCGAAAAGTTGCACGTGGAATGATTCCGGACAATTCCTCTGAGCACACTCTACGATCGCATCATAATATTTTAATGTACATAATACATCTTTTATATATTTTATCTCTTTACATATCTCATTAAAAAGATGGGACCATCCATATTATTAGTTCGATTCCCGCACACACTGCCATCTACAAATCTGCCATAAACAAATTTTTGCGCAACGAAGTTGCGGGCACCTACTAGTTAAATTATAAGTAATAAAACACGATACATACAATCCATCTGAATGTTGTACTACAGAATATTCAGTGAGTTTTACAAAATATATGGACGGACTTTGCTCAAGTACTGAACCTTACTATTATAAGTCTTTTACCGATACTTTCCATAGTTAATAATTTGCCCTGTCACCTTGCCTGAACTTCATAAGCTAAACCCAAGTTGAGGGACAATCTAAATGACTTCACTTTATCTCTAAGAAGACAGCCATTAAGATCTGTTTCATTTCAATTACACTCTCATTTCAACGTCTAATCTAATATACAAAATTCCCGTGTCACAGTTTTCGTTGCTCCTCCGAAACGGCTTGACCGATTTTTTTAAAGTTTTTTTTTGTGCTTATCCGGTATCTATGAGAATCGGCCAACATCTATTTTTCATCCCCCTTAATGTTAGGGAAAGTACAACCCTAATTTTTTTTTATTTATATGGTAGAAAAGACGTTTTCTTATTAGCTATATAGCTAGTTTTCTTATAATATTTTCTTAACTACATTCGTGGCTTTGGGCTAAATTACTCGAAGTAAATTACAATATTTTTATTTGAAATAGAACCAAAATCATTGAAGTCGTCTAGATATCGTCTTACCTAGATTGAAATATTCAATTTAATTGTCTGATTTTTTAGATAAATACTAGCTAGCCCGGCAAACGTTGTTTTGCAAAAAATGAGATGGATGAAAAATAGAGGTTGGTCAATTCTTATAAGCACAAAAAATTTCATCAAAATCGGTCAAGCCGTTTCGGAGGAGTATGGCAACGAAAACTGTGACACGAGAAT
>JAOTAV010075662.1:0-13006 GCA_026546445.1 Cyclargus thomasi | reverse complement strand
ACGATCCCAGTTAGGCCTGTGTTTACCTACTTACTGAAAGTGTTGTTTTATTATCAATCACCTAGTGATATGTAACAACATAACTTAGTTCAAAACATGGAGTAACATAGACTATTACTTTTGGCTTTGGAGAAACATCACGTTCCTAAAACATTCGGATTTTTCACGCGAGCGAAAGCTATACTCCTTTCGCCATCATTTGGCACAACATTTAATATATAGTATCAATTTTTATATGAAATTCCGTGTAATTTTGAACAAAATATACATTTAATACTACACGTTGTTACCATCATTCGAGCCACTGTTTTACAATTTCACCGCAAATCATAACCGAATGGTTTTTTATCAATAATCTTAATATATAAATATAAAATTCTTGTGTACGTGTGTTTGTCACTGAACTCCTCTCAGGCGACTGAAGCGATTTTAATGAATTTTAACTTTAGAATGATTTACATTAACAAATTAGTCCGCTAGTCAAATAATAAATTAATAATTAATAAGACATTAATGTGTCGTGACGAGACTGACCTATACAATAGAATGTGACCTTGCCGCGACGTCGGATGAACTTTGTGTGCGTTTATCGCAGACCTGTCTAACGTTTCGCAAAGTTTTATCTCGGACCATGATGGACATATGTCGATTATGGAAATTATAGAGTTATGGCACAAAGACTTGGCCAACTATAGAATCGCCTAATAAAATGTAAGAAATTAAGATAATATAGACGATTTTGATAGGAAGTCGATAATATTCGACTCCCGCCATGTTAGTTCCTTTATTTTGGCTGCGAATTGTGATACTAAAAAGAAAATTTTTACAATGGGCTCGGGATGGCCCTTAAATTGTATTCGTTCAAGACAAATCATAAATGATTCTCGGAGGAATAAATATCCCTCCTTCCTTCCTCCTTCGTTCTCTTAAATAAGAGAGAACTCCTCTGAACAATTTTTGTTGAGAAGAGTTCTCTCTCAAAAGCTTAAGCCAAAATATACAGCTAGAGTTTGTACTTGTAATAAGTAATTAGTAATTTCTGTGTTTATATTTCAGCTCTTAACCACGATTGGTCATACCTTAGTAGGGGGGTTTGATCGATCATATCTTTAGCAATAATTTCGAGAAAGGATAACTTTCATTATTCGTGGGACAAACTGGTTCACCGAGGAAATGTAATGTCATTGATATTTTGTGAATGTCAGATCATGATCTCATCGTGAGCAATATAGTCTAGATTTATGAGTATATATTTAATACTCATACATCTATATATTATTAAGAGGAAAGCGTTTGCTACGCACACCATAACACGCACACTACAATATTTTGACATGACACGATAATCATACACTCTTTTGTTTATGGCCGAAGTCTGTGTTTTTTTTTATTAAAAACTCTATGGCCTGGTAACGAGACCTTTCTGCCAAATCGAAGTCTGTGATTTAATTGAGAACAGATTTTATTTTTGATACCTCCTCTACACGATGGATTTAAATATTTATGGTCAAAATCTAGTAATATTGTAAAATGTTATAAATAATAATAAAACTTTATTCAAATTTTTGTGGCCATTACACTACATGAAAAGAAAATAAAAAAAAAGCAAATGCAGAAAATAATGCAGTACTGTAGAAGGAATAATCATTAATATTAAATATAATGTATATCAAAAACGTTAAAGTTTTTAAATATAAATCAGAGCTAAAAACTTAATCTAATAATTAACCGACCGAGACCTAACATCTGATCAGGTGAAGCTTAAATCGAATGAAATGTTTATATGGAAAACCCTATTTGTAAAGTAAAAAAATTGACTATTATAGTCTATTAAATGTTTCTTAAGCCATTATTACGAATCAACAATTATAATTAACACCAGTTAACCAATAGTAGTTAAGGTTATATGCAATATTAGCATTATTTGTCTTCCTTCTTGTTAAGAAAAAGAAGTTTTTAAATAGGACGAAAGAAAGTTAGCAGTAAATCAAATTTAAGTTAAATATAAATTAAATCAAGAAATATTGGAACATCAAATGCTGTTTAAAGTAATAAGCATTTTAGCTCATAATTAACTCAGCAGGGCGCACGAATTTATAGTTATTTTAGTACAAACTTATAAAAATTGCTATTAATTTATTAAAATTATATACTATTTAAAACTTGACATTTAAAAACATTAAAATATTGTATAAATAGTACAAAATTAATAATTTATAGATGTTGCCTCATATGGAATAGAAAGCATCTTGTAATCTCTACATGACGATTAACTGTATGTATTCGTATTTAGAAATCACAGCCTAAAACCTTAATTAAAAAAAAACTCAGCAACGCAACCCTACCAAATCGACCACTTTAAACACAGCCTTAGTAAACTAAACGCGCGAGTGTAAAAAAAAAACAAAATGGCCACGAGAATGCGCGCGCGCACGCTGGCTTCAACCGCCGAACTGGCTGTGTACTGGCAGTGATAGTGTGTGGCAATCGACTCATCGTGACCTTCGCAAGGTTTTGGGAACACTATGAGTTAGGAAACGGTTGCTATGTTGTCTATGCTAGTAATATAAAGCTGAAGAGTTTGTTCGAAACCGGTAATCTCAGGAACTAGACCGGAATTGAAAAATTACTTTTGTGCTAGTTAGTCCATTTATCGAGGAAGGCTATATAACATCACGCTACGACCAACAGGAGTCAAGCAGTAATCGAAAAATGTTGTGAAAACGGGATATTTTATAAAGTTTTACGCGGCCGTAGTCGCGGGTAACGACTAGTGGTTGTAAGTAAGTGATAAGTTAGAGGTTAAACAAAAATTAATGTGCTAATTTTTTAGAACGTTATTTGTTATATCAACTTCTTGGCTTATAGCATTTTGACTTTACCTATATCCGGCGAAGCTAAAATATTCAAATTGATAATTTAATATATAAAACGAAGAATTGTCGTAACTATATTGAATGATTTTTGTATGCACCAATAGGAATGTCATAATCTTTTAAGATTAAATTCCCTTTTGTTTCAATAAAGATTAAAAAAACTTAATGGCTTGTCCTACGTGTGGTGATCAGATTTTCCCAATTTATAGAGTAGCAAATCTATACCTCGACAGTAATTTAATGCGAAAGCGTGTCTGTCTGTTACCTCTTCACGCCTAAACCGCCGAACCCATTTTGCTGAAATTTGGTATGGAGCTACTTGGAGTCCCGGGAAAGGACATAGTATAATACTTTTTCCCACCGCGTTAAAGGAAATTTAGTGTAACGGAGTTGAATGTAGAATTTCCTAGTGAATTAAAAACTATTAAATATTATCGTAAACATTTTAAGTTAATGCATTGAAAAAACATTAATTGTATTATTTCTGTTGTTATTGTATTCTAATGGTATTCCAGGTGTTGAGAAACTAAAACACTGAAGAATGCGATTGTATTTTTCTATGGTAGATGACATTAATCGTAACCGCACATTTTGCAACCGCTGTACAAAGCACACAACAGACAACCTTAATGTCAAAGTGACCTATCACTGTATCAAAAGACATCTCAAAGAGGTACGCCGCGGAAACCGTATATTTCCATTTTCAGACAACCGATAAAAGTTTGTCAGATGTCTTCCCAGTCTAGAAGATCGCTTCTTCAGGTGTCATTACAAAATTAAAAAAATAATCATACAAAGTTGCACAAGATCGATAGATGCATTTAACACACATTTTCAAAAACTTTTGCCTATAATTTATTAATTTACTAGTTGATGCCGGCAACTTCGTTGCGCGAAAATTTGTATATCACGGGAACCGTGCATTTTCCTGGGATCAAAAGTATCCTATGGGTCGCCTAGATTTAATAGCTATTAAATAAAAAAAGATTTATTGGAATCCGTCCAGTAGTTCCGGAGACGGAGGAGAATGTACCATCGAATAAATTGATACAGAGCCGGTTGATGGATCTACATCATTTTGTCGGAATTTTAATTCCGTCTCACGTCTCGTAATATCATCAAATCTATCGTCTAGGTTTGATGATATTACGCGACCAATTTACTTAGACCCGCACGCTATAAATTCACTTCCCTGACAGTACAATATTATAAAACTCATGTAAACTATTAACGTAAACAATATAACTAATTAAAAACCTGTTCTCATTATTGATTCCTATACATCAAGAATGTAAGAATGTTGTATTGTGAGCGGCGGAGCAGAAAATGTACTTTATCGTTTGTTCAGAGCAGCTTTAAAACAAGGTGTTAAGGATCATTTTCGCAGAGTTCAGGAGCGAAATAGCTTAAGACGGATGTTTCAATGTTAAAAATCATTGGTAATTAATGTGACAGTTGAAGATTTTGGCTGTCAATTAAATTAACACTATGCTGAATTAATTAGGTATCGTAATTAACGAGTAATAAGCATGGAATTATTGTTGATAAACTGTTTATCTTGCAAATAATAAATTTAAAATACGTATACGAGATTTTGATTACAATTTTCCGGAGAGTAGTTTGTAAGACTCGAGAGGATGCAGGTACGAACCCCGGTGGAGGCGTGTACCAATGAGACATTTTCCAATATCAAGTACATAATACGGATGCTCATTGCCGTGGGAGAGCCATCCTACGCCATGAATGGGCCGGCTTGACCGAAGTGATACCACGGCCTCACAGAAAACGGCTGTGAAACAGCGTTGTGCCGTGTGTCGTTCAGTTAGTGAGCTTACCGGTGGTCCAACTCCCCTTATCTCTATTCCCATTCCCTATTCCATTATAAAGGCCGGCAACGCACTTGCGATTCTTCAGATGTCACGAGTGTCCATGGGCGACGGCAGTTGCTTTTTATAAGGTAACCCACCTGCTCGTTGGCCCCCTAAATATCATAAAAAAATAATATGAATTCTGTATGAATTAAAAGCTAAGCGTTACAAGCAGGTAGAAGTAACAGATAAAAAATAAAAAAAAACTCACTTTAAATACATACAACTCACGCATAACTTTTAATTATTGTTACTATCATCATTTTAGAATCTATCACGAAACACTTCTTTAACAGGGTTGTTACAAAAGTAAGCGATAAAACTTTAGGGATTATGTGTGTCTCTGACATAGCGTTTACTCTAAAAGTTTTAGCGCTGAAAGCCAAAATTCGTGACTTGTATGGCCAAGCGCTCCGGTGACATAAATTTGCCCATACAAATCGCCCATACAAATCGCAAAAATTATTTTTCGCTTTTAGCGCTGCAACTTTTACAGTGAACTCTATATCAGGGATACATACGATCCCTAAAGTTTTATCACTTCTTTTGTTACACCTTGTATATTCTCACTGTAATCTTTTTCTATAAACTTTCCACTCTATTTGACATAACATGTCTTATCTTTGATAATATAATAGAAAAGTATTTTATTGGTAAACAATAAACAAGCTAAAAAATAACTTATTTGTATTGGAATTTCGACGACCAATAATAATAACCTTGCTAAGTACCCAGTCAATGTCAACCACTAAAAATAAACACTAACCTAGGTCTAATTGACCTGTCCATCTACAATGTCAAGAACATTACCTTTTGACAAAACGATAACAAGCTGAATGTCCAAAAAACAAAAAACTCGAGTGCAGCAACCGTTGAAATTGGAACAATGCAATATTCGAATTCCGCGCCAAAAATCCGCCATTTTGTTTTTTTTTATTTTTCACAGTAAATACGAATCTAACGACACCTTAAGCCAAAATCCATCAAGCCGCTTAAACTGCTGAGCGTCTTAAACAATTATACATACAAATATACTCTCGAAAACCTCCTTCTGGCACAGTCGGATAAAAATAGACGCAGGATGTTCCAAGGGCAAACTATTTCAAGATCCCGCCGTAACCAGTACTGCTGCAAATGGCATTAAACTATAAAAACTAACAGAGCATTGGACAGTTAAAGGGCAAGGTTAAACTATTTACTCTTGTTTGAACCACGGGTAAATTGCTGATAAGTTTGCTTTAAGGGGATTCACATGTTGGTGTATATTTACACCCAGACGCTTTGAAATAAGGAATTTAAAAAGATTTTTTTTTAAACTCCTCAGAGTTATTTCTGAACAAGTATAAATTACTTACTAATTATATGATCCCCTCAACTCCGTTGCACCTAAATTCCGGCCTTCTAAGGGACTTAAACCACACCAAATTTCAGCAAAATCGATTCGGATCGGACATGAAGAGCTAACAGCATAAGAATAGAAGTATTTTTCTTATGATATTTAGAGGGCAAGCCTCCATCATCACCTCATGGAAAGCAACTGCCGTCGCCCTTGGACACTCGCGATATCTGAAGATTTCGCAAGTGCGTCGCCGGCCTGTATTAAGGAATAGGGATAAGGGATTAGGGAAGTTGGACCACCGCTTAATCACTCACTGAACAAAACACAGCCGTTTCACGCCGGTTTTTTTGTAAGGCCGTGGTATCACTCAGTTCAAGTCGGACCATTCGTGCCGAATGGCTTTCCCATTGCAATGAGCATGTACTTGAGATCGGATATGGAGGTAATATGGTCTCCAAAGCAGTATCTATAAATTCTCTTTCTTTAATGTAATATTTTGTAGGACAAATAATGTATCAAACATTATTTGTCCTACAAAATATTATATTTTATTAAGACGTTTGAGGCAAATGTTAATTAAATATTACAAAAGTAGTGGCTGTTATTTTATTAAATTATATTTAAATCTTGTTTAATGAAGAATATATAACATTTTATTGTATAAGATTTCAACGCGCTACGAATCTCGGCATTCTTATGACGTTGAAATGTTATCTAGCCTTTATATATATAATTCTTCTGTAAGTGTGTATGTCACTGGACTTCTCTTAAACGACTGGACCTATTTTGATGAAATTTTTTGTGTGTGTTCAAGTGGGTCCGAGAATGGTTTAGATTCACAAAATAGCTCGGCAGGATAACGTCTCCGGGGTTAACTAGTTATATATAAAATTCTCGTGTCACAGTTTTCGTTGCCATACTCCTCCGAAACGGCTTGACCGATTTGATTTTGTGCTTATCCGGTATCTATGAGAACCGGCCAACATCTATTTTTCAACCCCCTAAATTATTTATATGGCAAAACAACGTTTGCCGGGTCAGCTAGTGTAGTTATAATAATCTAAATCCATAAAGTAATATTCAAACAGAAGCAATCATTATTAAGTGAATATTTATTGCAAATAAAACTTACGAACGAAACGATACATTTTTAACACCTACCATTAGCCACCAACATTTACCATTCCACAATTTTAAATATATTTAAAAAGATTATAACCTTGATATATCTAGTCGCGTACATGTCTTCATTGTGAAATCCGATAAGTATTGTGCAGTAATTAGCGCTTACTGCTGGTTCTCGAATCGATTTTGATCAAAATGGGAACACAACACAGAGTTAAGATTTCAGGTGTTTTGAATTAAAAATGGCCAAGGTTTTCTCAATTATAAATCGGGAAATAAATACTTTTAATAATTTTAATTTTTTAAAATAATATTTAGGGGGGCAAACGAGCAGACGGGCTACCTCATGGAAAGCAACTGCCGTCGCCCATTGACAATGGGACAATAAGAGTCGCAAGTGCGTGGCCGGCCATTTATGAGGGAATAGAGTATGGGAATAAGGATAGGAGATTAGGGAATTTGCGCCACCGGTAAACTTACTCACTGAACGAAACACAGCGCAACCAGTTTTCTGTGAGGCCGTGGTATCACTCTGGTCGTGCCGGCTCATTCGTGCCGAAGCATGGCTCTCCCACGGCAATGAGCACCCATATTATTACCCGTATAATCAAAAAAAAAACCATTAGGCCACGGATGCTCTAAGAATTTATTTGGGTATTGTTGAAACTTTTTATATTTTACAATTCAATATCGTATTTCTTTTAAAAATATACAAATAGTATTTGTTTGATGCATCGTCTAAAATGTAAACAGATTCTTAAAAAAATAACATGAAAATATTTATTAGAAAAGAAAGTAAGATCTATCAACTCGAAGTCTTAATTGCTGGCCCGCAGATTAAAATTCTAGTTGTTTTCTGCATGTTATTTGCTACAAAACTCTTTGTATTAGACAGAAAATGGAGTACCTTTTTGTAGACTAAAATTTTAATTACAAAATGAAGAATCCTTTCATAGAAAAAAACTCGAAGTCACTTCTAACTCGATTTTGCAGTGTGTGAAACCCGTGGTAGTGGTGCAATGTGATCTGTGCAAAGTGCGTGGAGATCCGGCCTTGGGTCACATCGCCGGGTCAAATGTCAGCACAGACGGGTTCCTACTGGCCCTACATCAGCACGGCTGTGTTGGGGAGATGCTAGGGCTTTTTTTATGCTAGGGTCACCTGATAGAAGGCAACTGCCGTCGCTAATGGAGTTTCCATAACATGAGCGTGTTAGAAGTGCGTTACAAGCTTTTTAATGAGCGAGAATAGTGTATGTATATATATGTATGGATAATTGTTTGGCGAGTCTAAACAGCTTGATGGATTTTAACGTATGAGGTATCGTTAGATTCGTCTTGATAGCGTTAATGACACTGAGTACATTAAAAAGATAAAAAATAAAAATAGCGGATTTTGAAGCCAAAATTGTGAGGTTCAAAAAAATCCGCCCATTTTTCAATTGTGTAATTTTTCTTCTTTTAAATGTTGTGTTTGTTAATTTTCTTATGTACGATAAGCTGTAAATAAATAATAGCCATTCTAGAAATATACATAACTTGATGTTTAAATTGCAATAATTCTTAAAGTCGAGTTTTCTATTTTTGGACATGTAGCTTGTGTCGCAGAAGAAAACTGCAAATTTCGCATGTTGTAATAACATTTAGTAACCGAAGTTCCAAAGGTAATTAAAGTAAAATTTGAAGCCTGCAGCCAATACTAATGAAAAATTTTGGCCGAAGACTCCTAGAGAAGTTATTGAAACGAAATGGAACTGCTTACACGGGTTTTCTTCATATTATTTGCTTTTTAGCACAAATCAGAATAATTTATTATTGATATCAATACTTTCCATAATTTTTGCGACGTATGGGGTGATTTGCTTATGAAAGAAAAAGTAATAAAAATAAAAAAAAGTATTTTAAATTAATTATTTAAGTGGTTTATGCTTATGTCTAAAAGGTATTCATCATAAAAAAAAATTAAAAAAAAAATTAAATTTAAATTAAAAAAATACATTTTTGTAATGAGAAAGTGTGGTTATAATCATATCCCGAAGTTAGTGGGAGCGGTATATTTACACCCTGTATATTATAAATGCGAAATCGCCCGTCTGTCAGTTACCTCTTCACGCCCAAACCGTTAAACCGATTTTATTGAAATTTAATATGAGGATAATTCCCGGGGTAGGACACAGGATACTTTTTATCCCGGAAAAAATGTACGGTTTCTATGGAAATACGGATAGTACATAAATTTATACGATAACAGTATATTTGTATGTAAATAATATTTATATTTCTATGGATTCGCCGACTTCTGCTGCCAATCTCGACGACCCTTAGACGACCTCTGTAAGGCTCAGTTGGTAAGCGCGTTGGTAGCTTAAGCCGGGGGTCGCGGGTTCGAATCCCACCGACGGAGCAAAAGTTTTTCAATGTGTATTAAATATGTGTATCATATAATAAAAATTTTAAATATGTGTATAATAAAAAAGTATTAAATATATTTCCGTTGTCTGGTAACACCCGTAACACAAGTCCTTCAGGTACTTACCCCGGGACCAGACTGACGTGGTGTGAAGCGTGCATAGATATTATTATTATAACCGTACCCGAGCTTATTACGAGCGATACTCGGCAATCTGTTGTGCGGAAAATAACTTAATAATTTCCATTTGCGGTTGCATTTTTGCGGTCGTTACGTAACGTGGAAAGTTGGAAGACAATGCTGATGGGTCATTAAATACGTAAAGTATTAGTGACTGTTAATAGCTTCATGCTTTGGAATATAATTCTGGAGTTATTAGCGATGCAAGTCGCGTACAGATTATGAATATCTTAACATATGCAGGGTGCGACAAAAGTAAGTGACAATACTTTTGGGTGTGTATGTGACCTTTATAAAGAAGTCACTGTGTAAGCAGCGCTGACAGCAAAAAAAAAGTGATTTGTATTGACAAGCGACCTGTGAGTGTGTGTGAGTTTGCCCATACAAATCGCTAAATATTTTTTTCGTTTTCAGCGCTGCTACTTACACAGTGATTTCTTTATAAGGACCAATACACACCCTAAAATGTTATCATTTACTTTTGTTACACCCTGTACAATTCTTGTGTGTGGGAGTTTGTCACTGAACGTCTTCCAAACGACTGGATCAATTGCTATAAAATTTTGTACATTTTCAAGAGCATTTGATAATGGTTTAGATCCGTAAGCGTCTGTCAGTCAATAACGTCTGTCGGGTCCGCTTAATTTACAAAAATCTTTGATTTCGTTTTCGCGAATATCACGTAATGACATAATATACAAGACAATAAACAACAATATAATAAGAATCCGATTTCTCCTGCTCATGAGTTATGATTATTTAATTTAAATTAAAATCATTTATAAATCAAGTTTAATATAAATTTATTTTGCCCCCGACTGCACAACAAAGTTTGCGTGTATCTTGTATGTATGAATGTACTAATATTATCGAATATTGTCTTCTAGATCCTCCGTTGTGCTAAATTCGTTTCTCGCGTGGGAACCGTACATTTTTCCGGGATGAAAGGTATCCTATATAAGGATATAATATCCTTATATAAGATACTTTTATATAATAATATAAAAGTATCTTACATAAGGATATAATCTGTCTGTTCACTTCAACTGTATAATATTAAATACGGATAGTACACAATAGTTTTAGTGACAAGGAAGGCCTTGGAACTCAAAGTATCACCAGACCAAATACCAAAAACGGTGAAAAATCACTACGGAAAACTAGATGTAAAACTATTGTGCACTATGCGTATTTAATATTATACAGTTGAAGTGAACAGACAGATACACTTTCGCAGTTATAATATTAGTGTAAGTGGAGAAGAATGGATGAATGTATAATGTAGGTACTAATATTCGTGATATTTCGGAATCCGATCAGCAGTTTTTCTTCCTACCTTCGTAGTCTAAGTGCCTGTTTTATTATTCACAACTTTACTTGATAGAATAATATGGAGAATCTGTGGATAGCGTAAGCGGTGAAACAGGCCTTAAGGCGATGATTTCTAAAAGAAACGCATTTGAACGCCCCGTTTAAAGTATAGTTTGCTTATAGTTCTTACTGATTATAAAATATATAGCATTTTCGAGGATTACAGTCAGCGAATCCACTTATCGATCACACGACAGGTGATAGTTGACACGATAAAAAAAAAAACAAAAACACTCCCAAATAAATCTTTAACCCCCTTTTTTCGTTATGTTATGGTTTTAAATTATATACAAATGTTATATTATATCGCTCATTCAAAATCACAGTGAAAGTAGAAGTAAAAAACCAACATCTGGAAAAAAGTTTAATAATTCAAATAAAACTATTGTTTATTGCAAAAAAAAATACAATTTTATTTAGATTCCTTTTTACTAACCTTATAATAAATGCAATTTAATAATGACTAGACGCGACTTTCAATTTAAAAAAAACACGCGATTATTTAATGCAATTCAGTAAATAATTACATGCTTTTTAAATTTTCATAATTGAAACTTAAACAAACACGTCGGGCAAACCTTTTGAAATTTTGAAACTATAAAAGGTTGCCTGACTTTTACGGCCTTAAAAAAATATAGTGCATTTTTTTTTCTAATTTTTAGGATAGTATTAAGCAATGATATCAATATATGGATAAATTGATTAACTTTTTGTGAAATATAATATATATGTCTCAAATATAGAAAAATATGGCAAATAAAACTTACATTTTACAGATAACACAATTTATGTAGAAACCATAATTAAGAACGAAAAGAATTACAAATAAAAATATTTAAATACATATTAATCCGGACCCTAGTAAGGAGGTTTAGGGAAGTTGGGCCTCAGGTAATTTCATTCACTGGACGAAACACAGCGCTAATGTTTCACGTCAGTTTTCTGAGTTGACACAGCGGGATATAAATAAAACTTTGAATAGACATTAGACTAAGTTTCGACTTAATTTTAAAAATCTAGAAAAAAACTCCGTTCTGAGACCGGTGTGATATTTACAAAACTGGTGTAAAATTTTATGGTTCTGACATTTGATCGGAAAACATTTTCATTAACATCTCATATATCACTATGACATTTAGGGGATTGATGATGATTATGAATTTTAAGCGCTCGTATGCAAATTTCGACATATATAACTTTTCCTCTATCGTATTAGAAGTTTCGAGAAGAGTTTACCTTTTCTAAAAAGGTGTCTGTGAAATAGCAGCGCCGAAAGCGTTTGAAAAAAATTTTTTTTGCGATGTGTATGGGCTTACTCATGCCGCTGGGACGCTTGTCACAAATCACAAAAAAAATGTCTCTTTCAGCGTTGTTACTTTCACAGTGAACTCTACATAAGAGATACGCGGCCTAAAGTATTATCACACACTTTTGATACACCCTCTAAAAAAAACTAAAATTTGATGTGACTTTGCTTAGGATTTTATAACGACTAGTAACACGAATATTTCTGTAAGCATCTTTACAAAATTGCTGTTTTCCGAGACCAAAAGTAACATAATATATCTCCATCTTTTCAGCCATGTCTATACCAAAAATAAAGTCGATTAGTTGCTTCGTTAGGGCCTGAAGGAAGAACAAACAAAAAAAGAAATAAACATTCACACTTTTCCATTTATAATATTAGTATTAATAAGTTCTTTTTTCCACAATTTGTTTTGTGATTTTCTCGGGACATATAATTTCTTTATTACTAATTATATAATAATAATAATATCTATGGACGCTTTACACCACGTCAGTCTGGCCCTGTGCTAAGTACCCGAGGGACTTGTGTT
>JAOTAV010075651.1:0-13007 GCA_026546445.1 Cyclargus thomasi | reverse complement strand
ATATTATTTTTATTTTTTTATATTTTTTTAATTTAATTTATTTTTTTTATTTATTTTTAATTATAAAAATTAATATCGTTCAAATTTAAGTGTCATAAATGCAGACGCAGATTAAAGTTCCTTATTGGACACGAGAACGTATTTTGATTTGTACTGGTCTATACAAACACACTTCTTTAGGAAAAAGTGATAATAATGAGCTTTTTCTTCTAACAATCAAAATTTTACACTACGTGAAATATAATATTTTTATGTTTATTAAAATAGCTCACACAAAAGTCAAAAAATATATTTGGATGCTTGGAATATATAAATCTGTTTACATATTTAAGAAGAATATTAATGTTATCACTGAAAAATTATTTTTTGCATCCAAATATCTGAAATAAATGTAAAATCCTGGATTAAATAGTTTTATGACTCTTATAAACTTGTGAAAATAGATACGTTCAATGGTTCCTTTATAAGATTGTTTGTTTTTGTTAAATTTTAATTATTCTGATGTGTTAAATTTGATAATATTATATTGATATCGCTATAAGTAATTCCACAGTTGATACTTGCAAGAAAAAAGTTGATTTTATTGTTATTAGCTAGTTCTATAACCCCAAAATTAAATGTTTCAAAATCTGAAATCCCATAATCAGTATCATTTACTGCATAGATAATTCCTTTTGCTTTCGGTTTAGACTTAGTATATGCTATTTTGATATTACTTCGTACAAATTCCTCAAAACTAGAAAGAGTTATCATGCCGATTATGGCATCGATTTCATAAAACTTATCAAGATAACCTAATTCTGTATGCACCATTGCTTGTAGTTGTTTATTTGCAGCTGTATTAGGCATGCTTTTTAAATAATTGAGTTTTTTTTGTAAATTTGAATGTTTAGTTTTATCAATTATGTTCATTTGTATTTCCTTAAATCATTTTTATGAATTTATAAACAAAAGATGTTATTTTATGTTCTTTTTGACGTCTTTCTTCGGTATCAAAATATATAATAGTAAGATGTTTGTTTGTTTAAATCAGTGTCTAAAAACATTACGAAAAATATAAAAATGTGTGATGGTTTACAAAAAGCTTATAAATAAACCATGTATAAATTTTTATTTGCTAAATTATTAAGATATTTGTCAGTTCTAAATTATCTAGAAAAAATAATTTATTTAAAGAAAAATTTATTACCCCCAAAAGGAAATCATGCAACCGAAAGAAATACATAAAAAAATAGTAAACAAAAAATTTTGTAAAAATATTTATTGTAATTTTTTTACAAGGCGCCGAGTTCACTACCAGGACTCCGACAATAGTTTTTTTTGACGTACAATTAATAGTTAATTTACACTATTTCTATTTTTAAACACAATTTTTTTCTAAATACTTACAATGTCTATTTTATTTGAATTTAAAGGTCATCTTATCTATTTAACTTAAGTAAAATTCCTAGTAAATACGTTTTTTATCACAGTAAAACATGTATGAAATTATATCTATTGTCTTTTTGCTTGTTTAAATTTATTAAAAATTTTATGTGATGTTAAAGATTATTTTAAATAAATTATTTACAGGGTTGGTAAAGGCTATAGTCTCACATGGTCAAAGTTATATTTCCATATGGTCAAATTTTTAGTCTTGTTTGGTAAAACTTATATTCCTGTGTGGTAAAGTTTATAGTCTTAAAAATAAATTTAATCTAAAATTATCTATTAATTAATTTAAATAAAATACATATCATTAAATAAATTCTTCTTTATTTAAGGCTTTTTGTAGCCACCTATCCATGTTTCTGAAAAACCCTTGACACTCATTTTTGTAATTCCCCAAGTCAGGATTTAATAAAAAATTTAATTTTTCCTCTATCGTTAAGTTTGGTAGATCTTCCTTCAATGAGTTAAATCTGGATTTGAGCATAGAAAAAAATTCTTCTATAGGGTTTAGTTGAGGAGAATAAGGTACGGTATATTTGTAAGCTATGTTTTTTTCATTCATAACTCTAATTACTTCGTTTGATTTGTGAAATGGTGCATTGTCTAAAATTAAGATTCTTTTAGAGTTTTTTAAAAAATAAGGCGCCAACTTGTTGCCAATAAATGAAATAAATGATTCTTTGTTAAAACCCCCATCTTTATATTCATATGCAATCACTCCATCAAGAGTAATTGCACACATTAAACTTTTATTTTTTTGTTTATTTGCAGGAACTGTAATAAATGCCTTTGCGTTTGGTGAAGAGTATCCATAATTTCTTTTTGTATGCAAATTAAAGCCAGTTTCGTCCAAGCAAACAAGATTTTCTCTTGAAAATCTTGATAATTCGGCTGCATATTTTGCTCTGGCTTCGATCTTTTCTTCTGAGTTTCTTTCTGCTGGAATCAAAGTTAGTCTTTTTCTCGTAAGTCCCATTTTAATAAGCTTCTTTCCGATTGTTTCACGGGACATTACGACACCCAAGTTTTCAAAAACAATGTTTTTAATATCTACTTGTGTTAAACTATTGTTACAAGTAATGCTATTAAAAATTATTTGATCTACAGGAGTAAAAACATGTGTTTTTACTTTCCATGTATTCTTACTCTTTGTTCCAGCGCTTATCAATTGCTCTCCGGATTCAAGTTTTTTGAATGCTCTGCTCACTGTCTTGGTAGATAAATTCAGACTATTTGCAATAAATGAAATCGTTTGATTAGCAGTTTTCATTGTACGAATAATTTCATATATCTCATTTGTTATAGTTTTTCTTTCATTTCTGGCCATTTAAATAGGATTATAAATTTATCTAAAAATATTTTTTTTTCATTTTATATAAGACTATAAATTTTACCACATAAGACTATAAATTTTACCATACAAGACTATAAAATTTACCATACAAGACTATATCCTTTTCCTCGAAGGACTATAACCTTTACCAACCCTGTATATTACAATGTTGTGCAAAAATATTTTTAAATGTAGTTTTAAATATGCTGGTATGTGCATTTCCGACTAATAGGTTAAAATTTTTTGAAAATATATAAATTTCCAAAAAAATTGTTTATTATATTTAAATCTCTTAAAATACATACATTTCTCCCAAAAAAAGGGTAAGCTTTAAATAGAAAAATTGATAAAGTTACAAGAGTTCAAAAGAAATTATAAGTAGATGCAGAGTGTACAAAATGAAAAAGATAAAAATATTTAAAAACAAAGATTTTATAGAAACTAAGACTGTATGCGAATTACTAGGAGTGTATTTGATAGAGTAAATAAGTAATATAGAATAATAGTAGCTATAGACTGTTTCTCTAGAAAAGTTAGCGTACAAATGGTAAATTTGAAACTGTGTTTAAAAGTATTAAGATTTTTATAACAGATGTATAAAAAAATCGATTTGCAGTATTATTAAGGATAATGGAAAAAATTTTGAGCAAAAGGATTTAGAAAATTGACTCAATAGAAATAAAATACAACAAAGGTTCGCGATTCCGTATTATCATGGAAGTAACGGATGTGTGAAGAAAGCAATCAGAACGATATAAACAGCTTAAAAAAAATTAAAGATGCAATTTGTGAGTTGAAACAAATTAGTCATTTTTATAACAAAATGTTTTATCAGCAGTTGGCACGTCAACACAAAAGCTAGTTTAAAAGAGAACAAATCTAAATTTTTTGATTATTAAGGAAATATAAAAGAGAGTTTAAACAAAATCAAGTAACAACATCTAAAATTAGTGAAAAGGTTTTAATTAGAAACGAGGTAAAAAAGAATAAAATGGATTTTGAATTTTTTAAAGATAATGAAGTAATTGAGAAGATTTCTGAATATTGCTACCCGGTACGAACCAAGGATCTGAAAAGAATTATAATGCATAGTTCATAGTTGAGGAGACTTTAGACAGAGGGATGTTGGGATGCAATGCCACTTTATTGTAACTTCGGGTTTTAGAAGTTTCTATCGGAAAATTACTGGTTAGATTAAAGGGGAAAAGTATATAATATTTAATTCAAGGAATAGTGGAGTTGTAGGAGGTGCTTTAGCTCTCCTTTATGGAATAAAGGGTGTTTCTATACTGGGAGTGATGTATCAGGCCCTGTGTGGAAATATAATGATTGGTTAAATCATAAGGAGTAAAAGTATTTAGAAATATTTTAAATAAATGATGCATTCTTCTAAGTTTAATAAATCCAAACCGGAGAGATCCAGGTTATTCAATTGGTGGTTTCAAAGAAATATTATTCACGTGCAAATATTGACCGCTCTCTGTCCACTGACAATAACTATTACATATTTGAATGAAATTAAAACACCTATGCTTTTATAAATAACATAAACGATAAAGATATAATAAAACGATAACGAAAAATTCTAAAGAATTATTACCTTTTTACGAAAATAATCATAAATTTGATATTACAACAGAAGATATAAAAAAATTAAAAACAGAATGTTGCAAGAAAACGAAAATTTATGTATTAAATACCAATTGGATAAAAATTTACAAAAAATTTCAATGTATTTAAAGAATTTTTTAAAGTTTCATATTAATACAGGAATTTTTATGTTGATAACACATACAAATTACTGAATGCAGTATATCCAGGTTGTTATACTATGATACACAAACCTGAAAAAAAATTTTTCTTATTAGGGATAGGAATAGCTCCTCATAAATTCTATGTATCTTATTTTTGGTGCTATAATTAACTACTCTTGGTAGTCGAATACTTTAATTATACATTATATTCTCAAATATTAATCACGGGTGTAGCTCCTCAAATTATATAGTTTTTATAAAACATTATCAACATTTTTTAGTGAACAACCTGCTGGACTTACATTTCAGAAACATAAGGTTGATTTTGATTTCTTCAAACTTTTAGAACAACAAGGTATATAAGCGGTTCTGTATTTTTGCAGCCTTTTCTTTAACAAAATTTTTTGAATTTTTTAAAATTACATTAATTGTTTGATACAATAACTTCTTTCAACACGTAAATATTTTAAAGCAACTTATCGAAAACTTTTTCAATATAAAAAGCAACTGGTATAAAGGCAATGAATTATATCATCCCTGTAATAACAACGCAGTGAAATTTTTAATCTTATACTCAAACAAAAATATTTACAGCATAAGAAATCATATATTTTCGGATTGATTTTAAAAGCAAATAAAATTTTAGAATTGAATAAAAATATATCTAGCTTCTGCCTCAACCTGGCAAGATCACATTTCTTAATTAAAACTCGAGACAATATTGATTTTGACTTTGAAACTATACTATAATAAAAGGAATGTTTTCTTAGAAATAAAGTGAAAATCCTTCTTCAAATAACGACAGCTTGTTTTTACACCTAAAGAGGAGTCCCTTTCACCATAATGAAAATTATAAAAGCATAAAGGAGGTATATTCCAAATGCCTGATGATGACACACAACAAAGAAGTGATATTATTTTCGGTATGAAATGTCCTTACATGACATTTTTTTCATTATATAGGTTCAGCATATCTATCAATGTTTAGAAAAAAAAAATCTTAAAAAGCATTTCATTTCACAGGTCAGTGGGCCTAAAAAAGAGGAAGGCCAAAACAAATTAAAAATGGAACGGCTTTGTAAAAATGATAAACTTTACTTTAATTTGTGATAATTTATTTTTTTGGTTTATTTTTGAATTATTTTATAATTTGAATTTGATTTTTGTTTTACTTGCTTTTATTTATTTGATTAATTCTTTTAATTTAAATTCTTTTTCGAGGAAAGAAAAAATTTTTAGAGAAAATGGGCTTTTAAATAAACAGTTAACCATGATTGTTACCATGATTGTCTTTTAATAAAATATTTAAACTATAAACATTTTTAGAAACCATTTTATTTATTTTTAATCCTTATTTATCCTTTAAATGTTCTTTAGGTCGAGAACATATAATGAAATTAACGTCATTGTTGACAGGTAAGTTTACCTTAATTACTGTTCCCTGACACAATGATGTCTATATTTTTGTAAAATACTTAATATATAAAAATTTAATATTTTGTACCTAAAATAAGCAGCTTCTAAAATATATATATTTTTATACAAAATACGATATTTTCTTGATTTCATTCTCAAAAGGTGAATTCATAAATTAAAAATAAAATCGAAAGTCGAACAAAAACAAGGGTGACAAAAAATAAAAATTTTACCTTTTTAGTATATAAAAATTCTGTGATTACCTTGCACGCCGGATGGTTTGTTTTTATTGACAAGATTTTCAATTGATTTCAAAGAATTAATTATATTATTTATATTAGATTCGTTGATATTTAACTTTTAAAATATAAAATTTTCATGTTTTTAAAATCATAAATCGCGTTTTCAAAGATTTTTTATTGAAGCTTCCTAAAGTTTTACTTTTTTAATTACAACTTTCATCTTTAAATTAAACATCATCTAATTTATACCTAAAATCAAAATCATTAGAATTTATTTTGAGATATATATACTTTAGACATCAACAGCTTCAACCAGATTTATTTCTTTTATTTAAATTCATTTATCACCAAACGCTTTTTCATATTTTTTGTAATCTTCTTCACAATGGTGTGTTTCTTAGATGTATCCGAACTTTTCTAACAATTTATAATGGTGGTATTGGTTACGTCGTTACAAGCCCAAAATGTAAACAAAGATACATCCTTTAGATCATAAGACTTGAATATCTAATATGCTTTTTTTCATCATCAGACTTAGCATTAACTTCTTAAATTTGGTAATTATAAAATTTACTCTTCAAACTTCTAGTTTTCCAAGATTTAATGGTCGCGTGACAAATGAAGAGCTTTTTTAGAGGAAATATACACTTTGCTCTTGAAAGGTTACAAGTTATTTTATGAGATTGACAATTTTTAAAAAATAATTTTAAATTTCTTTAATCATTTTCAAACTTTTCTTCTGAACTTGTCAGCCATTTATTAAATTCGTATTTAGCCACCCAAGCTGTTTTATTATTATAATAATCGCAATAAAAACTAAGATTCAAACTTTCAAAAATCCTAGCTGCTTCTAATTATTCAATAAGAAGTGATTTTGATTTTTCGGAACCATCCATATTGCACCACAATAATAAAGTAAGTCTTTCTTTTAAAGTTTTTACCCCCTTTCTGAATATTTCATGAGAATTTTATAAAATTTTGCTTTACTAAAATGAAAAACGTTCTTTTTTGTAATTTCTTATCTTTTCAACTAATAATTTATTAAAATCATTAAATTCTTCTTTAATTTATTTACGTTTTTTCCAAACATACGATTCAGGGTTATTTTGTTTCTTTTTTTAAATTCATAAAGCCATCCGTTAATAGTTTTTAATTTTGTAAACTAGTATTTCAGAGGTAAATCATAAGCTTTTTCTTAATTCAACGGTCTATATTAAATCTTTCTTCTTCTTTAATTTTGTATCCGCAACAACAAATCTTTCTCTATCACCTCATATCTTTAGAATCAGGACATTTTTTATAATCAGGATTTATAATATTGACTTCTTTATAACTCTTTTTATTTTTAAACCGATTAGAAATTGCTCTTCCGATATATTCTTACTAAATCTCTTTGTAAAAGATTCTTCTAATCGCTTAAAACTCAATCCATTGTTTTGATTCTCAAATTTGATGACTTGTAGCTTGTCATTAGACATATTGGATTCTCTTTTATTATGTTTTTATGCTTATGTTTCATTTTTGTAAAAAATTCGGGGTTTCCTAATTGAATTTTAGCGTTAGAAAATCTGAATAAAATCGAGGTGGTATAAAAAAGGAAACAAAAAAGAAATCTTATATATTTAAAATTATTCAAAATATATTAAAACTTACAATTTAATTACAATCATATAAAATAAATACGTTATTTTAGGATAAAAAACATCAACACTTTTACAAAAATTGGAAAGAATAAATAGACGAAGAAATATAATTCTTTAATAAAAATAAAAAAAATGCTTATTAAATGACTGATAAAAGAAATAACAGAGGACATTGGCCCTAAAATATGGACAGCATAAACTTTATTACAAAAATTACTAATGGAATTATTAACAACAAAAAAAGAAGGAGAAGCCTGCTAACAGACTTAAGAAACAAAACCAATGTCTTTTTTATATAAAATATTTGTTATAACCAATGAGAAATAATTTACGGACCTGGAAATTAAGAAATAAATATAAGTCAAACTTCGGTTTCAAGAATACTCAAAAAATAGAATTTACTTGTAAAAGCTTGTTGATGTTCCAATCGGAGGAAATATACCAAAATCAAAAATAAAAGAAAAGTGTTTGTATTACATAGTAAAATTCTAAGCTATTCATTACTTGTTTTTCATGATAAAATAAGAATAAACTTTTATTAAAAAAGCGATTATGTATACTCTACAAACACTTTAAATCATTCAAAATTGTAAAACTAATAGAGAATAAATATTATTTGTATGGCTGTTATAAAGAATTCTAGATTAGAATGTTATGAAATTAAAGAAAAATCTTTTGATGGAGATTCTATTATTAAATTTGTAAACAAAAAATTAAATTCTCACTTTCGCTTTTAGAACAGATGTTTTAATGATGAGTGACTGCAGATTATACCATAATAAGGATATGATTGATAAACTGATGGAAAGAAATATATTTTACATGTTTTTTCCGGTATATTCACTGCAGTAAAATCCTATCAAATAATCATTTAGTTGGTTAATCAAAAATATCTGAGCATATTACACCAATCATGAAATTGCCTAAGCTTGTGTGGATGATAAGAAATGCAATCTGTAATGACATAAATGCCTTTACTGGATGGTTCTGAAATATCAGAAGTAAAATGAAAAAGGCTTTATTTAAACATAGTTTCTTTTGAATTAAAAAAATATCAACAGCTAGAAATGTTTATTTATTTATTTTTTATTTAGATCTTACATTGTAATATATTATATCTTTAACGTTTTGAATGTGTAAATAAAAACTAAAACATTATAGTATTTTGTAGCAAAAATCAATTATTTTAGATTTATTTTGAGTAATTTAAAAAAATATTTTAGAGTTTATTTATATATATTCTGAATAAAATTAAACATATTCTGAACTAAATTTAATATATTTTAAATAAAATTACATATACAGTAAATCCAGTACGTAAGAAATTTTACGAGACTAAAAATTTATTCCTTAAATCTAAAAAATTCTATATATTTGGAAAATTAAAATAAATAAAATAATTTTAATCCTTCATTTTGATTAAATGTTGGCAACTAATAAAATTTTTAATGATTTTTGTCATTTTAAAATTTCACGTAAGCGGCCTTTTCAATGTTAGAAATCGAGATAAAAGGTTGATTAGAACAGCCAAAATTTATTAATTAGCATTTAAGGGTTCATTAACTTTAAACAATTGATTATAAAGTATTGAATCTATGGGGTGGGCACTTGTCTATAATATCATTCTTTGAAATCACAAAAAATTGTAAATTAAATCATTTACACCTTAAATAAATACTATTTTATCATCGATGTTAAGATATCATCTAATTTGTTCATTTGTTTTAAGAAGCTATGTTATATGTTCTCTTAAACAAGGGATATTCTATCTTGGGAACATTGTTATTTACTTTAGGCAAATTGTTTAAAAATGAAGGAGCAATTTTAATAGTTAATGTAAAACACAATTGCAAACATTTTTTATTAAGCACAAGACGATAAAAATATATACGTTAAACTTTTGATACTATCTGCTGCGATCAATAATTTTGAAACTAAAAGTTTTCTAAAAATATTTCAAATTCTTAATATTTTCCTAGTCGTAAGGTTGTATAATTGAAGCGACGTTGAATGGCAAAAACACTATTTTTATGTTAGTTATATAGGATTGATATCTAAAGATTACTACAATTATATAATATGAGCATAAATTTTTATCCCGCTCAACAACGTTGTTGACTCTATTGAAACAAGTAGCTTATAAAAGTTATGCTGATCATCCATGCTTTTTTATCTGATTTATACTCAAAATCATAAAGTTCTTTACTTGAAAACGCCTCGAATTTTCATACTTGCCTATTTTGAATGGTTTGGTTTTATCGCCAAAACTATAACATCTATTAGTATTATAAATCTTTCTTTGATAGGTTCCAACCGATTCCCTTTTCTTCTTTTAATTTAAATGTTGTATTGGAAGAAAATTTTAAAAACAATCCAGTTTTATTAGCATTATATATGTCTTTGTCTTAATAATTTTCATTTAAAATAAGCCAGATATTTTGAAGCTAATCTTAAACTATAATTACATATACTGATTTTTGTGCAGATATTACATCTGTATTAATCGAATATTGCTGTTTGAATTTTAAAAACACTCCCTCTAAAGCCTTTAAAATCATTTAAATTTAGTAGTTGAACTATTTTTTTGTTTTTTGTATCTTACTTCTGCTGAAATTGGGTAATTTTTATTTGTAAACGATCTAAACCTCAACAAAAGTTTTTCATCAATATTAAAATAGTGGAGTTTTCCGAATTTTTTCAATGTTCTCATTCTAATTGATGCATAAACATAAAATTTTTCTCTGTCTCTCGATATTCAATTGGTTATTGAGGTTATACAAGTTCTATTTTGATATTTCTAATTGATATAATCCTAGATTTAGCATGAAAAAATTGATATCTTTCTTTTATTTGAGTGTTCTTTTTTTTGGCAATAAAAAATAAAAAATTGTCTCTTACAAGCGAATTTCTTATAAAATATTTTTACATATATTTAATCAACATTTGTAATCGATAAAAAAATTTTTTGTTAATAATCAATATTTTTGATAAAAAATTTTTTTATACATAAATATACTTATATTTATCAGTTTTCTGATTCTCAGATACAATGTTTAATTAAAATAAGTCTTAGAATCTGTTTAAAAATATTTTAAGATTTCACAAACGATGAAAAGTCTATAATACACAATGCCAGTAATGTTTTTAAACTTAATAAACATTATAAGGGATTTTTAAATTGATTTTAAAAAAGATTTATTAATATGTTTCCTAAGTATCTTTATGATAAGCGAAGAAATGAATATAAAAAAATAAAAATGTTGCCCATGTTAATTTATTTAATTTTGATGACATGTTCGGATTCGGTTTCTAAAGAAACTGACCGATTGATAGCAAGTTTTATGGACCCGCAAACAAGAGACAGCATTATTAAGTTATTAGAAGAAAAACTAGAATTCTATAAAAACGCAGCAAAGGCTGTAGATTCGATGAATGCTTCACAGTGTATGAATTCTGCTCCTTCTCGAAGTTCGGGGTGGATTGTACTTGAATCTGAATCTAATAAAATGACGAAGATGGTCGAAGGTGTTATGTTTATCTGTTTAGATAATTATAAAATAATACCAGAAGGAATTTTCGATAATTTAAACAGCGAAGAATTAACAGAGGTGCCTATAGAATACAATGAATTCATGGAATTTCTTAAAAATTTGATAACTTATTTTAGAGAATGTTCTAGGTCTCAAAAGAACTCCAAAGCGTTTTCTTTTGATAACTTAATATTTTTATGTGATAGGATTTTGATTCCGATCTCCCAACGTTTTTCTTTTAAAGCAACAAATAAAGATGTAAGTATTCAAAAAACACTAAATAAAAAAGAAACCTGGGATAATATTGCAAAGCATTTAGTAAATCTAAGTTCTTCTATCAAACTTCATGTAAAACCATCAAAAGATAAAGCGTTTACTTCTGATGTAGCACGAAGTATTGCATCAGATTGTCGAAATAAAGCTGAAGAATTGAAAGATTATGTTTACGGTGTTATAAAGGATTCGATATATAATACAAATTGTGAAAAGCATGATTTAAGCACAAACAAACAACCTTTAGATAAAGAAACAAGTCAAGAAAATCTTTTACAACAGAGAATGGCAAATAATTTACCTGAACAAATAACCCCAAAATGTATAGGAAAGTGGCCTGAACCAGCATTACACAAAGAATTAACCGAGAAATCTTCTGAACTAGAAGCTAAATTAAAAGCAAAAGATGAACAAATCATTCAATTACAAAAAGCCAGACGTCAAAGTGATAATGGAATTATGGATCTAAAAAAACAAGCACAGGAAAAAGAAAGTTTAGAAAAAGAACTCAAACATTTAGATGAACTTGTTAAAAAACAAGAACAAGAAATAAACACAATCAAAGCACAAACTGTAAAAAATGAAGAATTCAAACGTAATTTGGATGAATATAAATTATTATTTGAAGAACAAAAACAAGTAAATGAAACATTAAAAAAAGATTTAAAAGAAAAATGTGCTGAGGCTGATAGATATTCACAAAGAATAGTTTTGCTTTCGACTGGAGAGCCTTGTTTGCTTAAACTTATTAAAGAATTAAGAGATTTAGAAGTTAAGTTAGATCATAAGGATGATGAATTGGCATATTTAAAGAATAAAATGAAAGAACTGGAAGAAGAAAACAAGAAACTTAAATTTCAATTATTTCTAGCAGAGGAAGCTAAAAATAATGAAAAGGGATTAGGATCTGCAGATAAAAGGGAACCAAGTGCAAAAGATTTAGTTTTGATGAACAAACCATTTCTTGATCTAATACTTCGAAAATTAACTGAAATGGAAGAAAGTTCAGAACAAATTAAAGCAAGATGTAAACAATGTATTGAGTATTTAAAACCTAGATCATTAGAAATGAATAAACTTTTAAAAAAACAAGACTTTACAGATGGCTGTGAGTCACAATGTGAAGCAAAAAAACAAGAATCGGATGTTGTAAGCAATAAAGTCAACCCTTCATTTTAAGTTCAATCGATTAAATTATAACTTAAAATTTTTAACATATAAACATTTTTAAAAGTATGTCATTTTTTTAAAAAAATTTATTGAATAAATAATTTAAGATTTTTATAAATTCTTCCTAAAATATTAAATAATATTTTATAAATAAAAAAAATATATTTAATAAAGCAAAAAATAATATGTCATGAAATAAAAAAATTTTTTTTAAA
>JAOTAV010075640.1:0-13007 GCA_026546445.1 Cyclargus thomasi | reverse complement strand
TGTATAGTATAAAAGTATTAAATATATTTCCGTTGTCTGGTACCTGTAACACAAGTCCTTCGGGTACTTAGCACGAGGCCAGATTGACGTGGTGTAAAGCGTCCACAGATAAAAAAATGGCAGGCAACGCACTCGCGACTTTGGGATATCACGAGTGTCAATGGACGACGGCAGTTGCTTTCCATCTGCTCGCTGGTAACCATGGTAACCTGTCTCTTTGCTGCCCTCTAAATATTATAAAAAGTTGGTATTCATAGTGTCTCTACTCTCTACATTATGTTGTCTCAATGCGTTGTTTAGTGATTTACTTCGTATCCGTGTTATTGGGTAAACGTAACGCCGGCTGTGACCTGTGGTCTGTACTCTGTACTGTGCTAGGCGCCCGCCTCGTGCCAGGTGAATCTCACACCACACGCCAGTTTACTGGAAAGTACCAAATTTCAATAGCATTAAAACGCTTATTTAAATCTGCATAATATTTTGTTGAAGGACTCATCGGCTTGTAAGTAATCCAAACCTATCTTTGCAAAATAGCAACACTCTATACTAAAGTACTATCAGGGAAGTTGATTAACTACCAGTGTTATATCACAGTTATAACAAGCCCAACCAAGACAAATATTTTCAAGAAGAAACAAAATAAAGATACTCATTTGAGAAATTTCATT
The DNA here is from genome assembly GCA_026546445.1 of Cyclargus thomasi. Taxonomy (NCBI): domain Eukaryota; kingdom Metazoa; phylum Arthropoda; class Insecta; order Lepidoptera; family Lycaenidae; genus Cyclargus; species Cyclargus thomasi. The sequence continues at coordinate 12,339 of JAOTAV010075640.1, read as the reverse complement.
TAGAAGATGAGGCAGACTTACCAAGGAGTAGTAGTTTTAAGGTGTTATTTATAAAAATTTAGCAACTGAATGATATCTCGTTATGCACAACAGAATCTATCACAAACACATATTTAAGTTGAGTACGAGCTACGCGCCACGTCTTGCGAGCGCACGTCTTTCGTAACTTTAGTTTAGTGTTTACGAAGGGGGGAGTTTCCCCCACAGCCCCACTATGGGGGACCGTTATCAGGGCGAACAGAAACCCGCACTAAGACTTTGTACTTTATACCCCTATAGAGCGCATTTGCTGTAAACAAAAATATTCGTGTCGTCTGTGTACGAAACATGCGGACCTAAATGTAAACCTGCTGTGTCTTTTTGAAATCGGTCTAAAGGTAGATTTATATTAAATCAATAACCTACGTCAGTCGATTGCCGAGTCAGTACAGAATTTACTGACGAACTGATTGCGTGTAAATAGTGTCACTTTTCGACGCTGACATCGGCTACTGACTTCATATCACAAAAAAACTTTCGTGAAATGGCGTTATGCTGTGTTTCGTTCTGTTTTTCTTTCACTCATGAAGGCCGTCAACGCTCTTGTGACTCTTCGGATGTCACGAGTGTCCTCGTGTGTTCGCTCGTCCTCTAAATATCACAAAATATTGATCCGAGTACAAGTAATTGCTTATCAAACATTTATATGAAGAAAATCGATGGAAATTTAACGAAATCCGAGGTATAAACTTTACTTGACTGCTATTCCTGTGTTTAGTTAGAAAAGTATGAGCTAGCCGCTCGTGACTCCAACTTGGGAACTATTCAAAAGGAATGTTGTACATACAAGATATTATATTCAAAAATTCTATGAAAATCTCTCTCTAGCTTAATACCGAAGGAACATCGTACCGAAAAAACATGTGCCGAAAAGAAGTCAGAATCTTTTAATGGTTTTAATAAGTTATAGTTTCCTTTTGAAGTCAACGTAGAGCGTCTTTTTATCAACGTTTGATCTCGATGTAATAAAAATTTACTCATTAATTTTCGGGCGAATTTTCCAGTAAGGCGTTTCGGAGGTGTCAGGTTCTCTGAAATCAAATAAAACTTTTCATATTTTCCTTCATTATTATTTTTCTGCTACTTTGTGCCTTCTTAAATATATTTTTGTATTAATTATTAAAATTGATCAGAAACTTTTTAAATACAACGGAATTCTTAAAAGCTACTTAAAACCTTAATTATTGATAAAGGTAAATTGCTTGTAACTTGATATTTGATCTAAGGTTAATATTCTGATCCTCCCTGCCAGCGGCCATAAAAATTAAATAGAATACCCCTAATGACATAACGCATAGGTTTCATTTTCTAATGACATTTTGTAGCTGCCCATGACACCGCTTTATAGCGTTGTAGCTTATATCATAATGGAGCTTTAAGTTACTAGTTGGTAAATATTTATATACCACGCGGGAACCGTGCATTGTCCCGGGATAAAAAGTATCCTATATGTTGCCCAGATCTTATAGCTATTAGTTATTAAACAAAAAAAAAAGATTTATTCAAATGCGTCCAGTAGTTCCTGAGATTAGCGCGTACAAACAGACAAACAGACAACTTTTTTGTGTTAATATGTGTTTATTACTGTTCCTAAGCACCCCCACATTGATTATTTTGTAAAAAATTAAATGGACAGACACTCCAATTTTACTGTTTTGTTATATGTATATAGATTACGAGTCGCAGCCGCTGGCAGCCGAGATCGGAACGTTACTTTAAGTAGCATTTAAGTGAAATCAACGTTCAATTCAACATAAAGTAAAACATGCATTTAGGAAATGTACTCGTATACAGCTGAAATTAGACGCAGGAAAAGATACATTGTGTGTATTCAAAAATAAACCGTCAAGTCTACGGTCGCTGGTTCACACGTTTTATGATATTTAAGCTTTATTTCCTCAGCTGTAAGGCTGACGATATGTGGAGGGAGTCTGTATGTCCGTGTGCTTCAGAAGTGCATCATTAGGTTATATTGAGTGAGGTCCCGAGGCGGGAGTTTGTAAACGCCGAGATACGCCTCTTCGCTCGCGAGTCTACAACCTCGACGTTCGTATTGTACAAGGACACACACACACACACACACACACACACACACACATTCGCGTCTGAAGCGGAATGCTTAATGCTATTTGTACGCGAACATCTCAAAATGCTATGAGAATACTCGGATATTATCCACTATTATCACTTAGGGCCTGTTTCGCCACTAACTGTTAAAGTTTCTGTTAGCGTATCCACAACTTTTTTGACAGATTCTCTATACAACATCTGTCAAATAAAATTGTATCTGTCAAATAAATAGACTACCTGTAAGCGGCGAAACGGGCACTCACGTAACATATCGCGTAATAATATTTTACTATCCCATATTTAAGTTTATTGAAGAGATGGAACATAGTCTACATGACCGGAGTCCCAACCCCCTTTCATTATCGACCTCTGTGGCGCTGTGGTTGAGCTTTGGTAGCTCACGCCGGCGGAACAAAAAAAAATAGTTTTTCAATGTTCCTGGGTCATGGATGTATATTAAATATGTGTATTATATAATAAAAATCATAAATATGTGTATAGTTTAAAAGTATTAAATATATTTCCGTTGTCTGGCACCTGTAACACAAATCCTTCGGGTACTTAGCACAGGGCCAGATTGACGTGGTGTGAAGCGTCCATAGATATTATATTATTATATTATAATATTTACAGACCGGAAACAAGTATCATTTTTATTTTATTACTTTGTCTTATAAATTTTTTCCTTTTTATAATTTTTCACTTTTTTATACATTTAAAACTTTCAAAGATGCGGTTAGCCAAATTTCTGCTCCGTACTGGTACGGAACCCTTCGTCCGCGAGTCCAACTCGCACTTGGCCGGTTTTTCTGTAAACTGAAATCTGTAGATTTTATAGATTGACTGAATTCTTTGTTCTTCCGTTTAATATCGTCGGTCACAGGAGCGGGCGTATTGAATATGCTCAAAGCGGAGTATACTCGTACAATAGAATATATTACGGATAGTTTAAATCGAACCCCGATAAGGGCTCTCGAGGTAATTCCCTCTTAACCCCGTTCTCGCGAGGGGGAGGGGAGGGGGGGAAGGGGGGAGCCGTGGGGCGGATTTCACACGCATTTAATTATGAATGTCAAGATATTGCTGAATAAGGTTCGTCTTTCCTTAAATGTTAACTGAAGTGCACCTTTCATGGAGAAATAAAATTCGAGTACCAAGTTAGCGGTTGAGAGAGTTCGATTTAAACACTTTTTTAAGAACGTTTAAATTCGTGCCTGGGGTCGTACTCCGAAAATTAAGTGTCAAACGAAGGAATCGAAAAACCGCGTCTGTTAGGTTAGGACGCAGCAATTACTCGAGTCCGAATATGCCGTTTGAGAGTAGCGTTCTAGTATTCATATCTCCTCGTCCAATAAATAATACGTAGTTTGTGCTATTTTTGTGCAGCATTTCCAACTGTTAGGCAGCAACTCTGTAACACGGTACGTATTCGTAACACTGCGCCGCCCTCGCAGACAAAAGATAATTAAATAATATTTTAATTACGTATTTTAATTTCCCGACAGGCGACCTTTTGTGAGCGCTCGCGTTGTCTATGCCGGCGCGCGTGGGACCCGGAACTATGGTATTTGCATGTAAATTGTAAAAACCCCCTCTCCCCCCGACCCCCATAACCCCCCGACCCCCCGAGGCCAACCGCGACGCGGCCTCACACGGAATTTGTAAAGCCTTTCAAGTTTTGAAAATGAACGTTTTGGGCCTCAATTCCTACACTTTAATGTCGGGTGTGCGTGATATTTAGGAGGCAAGTGAGCAGACGGGTTACCTGATGGAAAGCAACTGCCGTCGCCCATGGACACTCGCAACATCGCGAGTCGCAAGTGCGTTGCCGGCCTTTATGAAGGAATAAGGAATGGGAATAGGGATAAGGGATTAGGTAAGTTGGGCCGCCGGTAAAATCACTTACTGAACGAAACACAGCACAACGCCATTTCACGCTAGTTTTCTGTGAGGCCGTGGTATTACTCCGGTCGCGCCAGCCCATTGGTGCCGAAGCATGGCTCTCCCACGGCAATGAGCATCCGTATTATTAGCATACTTGAGATCGCAAAATGTCTCATTGGTACAAACCTACACCAGGGTTCGAACCTGCACCCTCTTGAGTGCGAACCAAATGTCTTACCCACTAGGCTACGGACGCTCAAAAAATTCTTTTGCCTCGAATAAACTCTGAAACTACCGTAGTACTAAAGTACTAAAACAGAAAAAATTGGCAACGATTTAGAGAGAGATGAGATGATGAGACCACGTTACGACCATGGATATGCTTATCTGAAACGCGAGATTTTGTCCCGCCAGTCAGTACTTCTGTGAACACCGGACAAACGAGTAGACGGGTCAACTGATGGAACGAAATTACCGCCGTCATCCATTCACATGAAACATCAGAGGCGTAAGTTGCGTAAGCGTTGTCCGCCTTTTATAATGGATAGGCTGCAGACAGGGATGTCAGGCTTATCGGTGGAATTAATGATTGTCATAATTTTCGTCTTCAGAGCAATAATGAAGGAGGTCACGCGCCGCGCCGTCAAATATCGAGTCAGCGGTTCGCGGGCGCGATTTACATTTTAAATCTACCCCTCCCTCCCCTGCCCCCGCTCCCCTCACACCCCTGAGGAGGGGTAGCCGGTGTTAATTAATCCGCCGAAGTGACTGCGCTGCAGGCGGGCGGGCGGACGGCTAATCCACGAAATAATAACCGCTATCAGCCAACTGATAGCAATTTCGAGTTAAAATATTAATATAATAGAATAGAATAGAATTTATTTTATCACCACACAATTTAAACAATGTGACTAAACAAAAAATAATACAACGCTATAAATATGTATACATTATGTGATGTTAAAAATTTTTAGTGTTTCATGTGTTATACATTTTTAATGTTTCAGGTGTTTGCTTTATTCATTTATATTACAGTAATTGTTTAGTTTTAATTCCATTCTGTCTGTTACACGAATGTAGCGTGTAATAAGAATGACCTTATCGATTATTGGAAGGTAAGATATTCTAATAGAACATGAGTAACATGCGCTTACAGGGAGTAAAGGACTCTCAAAGTGAAATTGGTTGGCGAGCTTTTGGGAAGTAGTAGAGCTCGCCTTGTGGTTCGACCATAAATATTTTAAATATTTAGTTTTAGGGGCGAGCTATAAAAAACTATGATCTATGCTGAATTCAATTACCTCAATTTGTCATGAAGGTCTTGTTTCCAAGCTATTAAATAAAAAAAATAACATAGACTTCAATCACAAACAAAAGAGTTTTTCGTATGTGATTATCATGACGTGCATGAAGCATTTTTTGAAATAATATTGGTATTCCACGCTCCTCCTCCATATCAACTATAATTGGGAGAAATTCCATGCTTATACATCTACGCGTCCTTCGTAAAAAGGGGTACCAAGTTTTCCGCTCGCGTATTAATATATAGATATAATTTGACATACTATCAGGGAAGTTGGTTCGTAGCTAGATTGTGGACCTAAGTTCGGTCGCGTTCTGGCAAACCCAGCCTGTAGACCACGACTTGCATGGAATTGACATATTATTATGTTGACCTAATGACACAGGTCTCTCAAATTACTAGGTCAATCAATTTCCTTAATGGTGACTCCTATACTATAATATTATAGTTATTTAACCGTCTGTTATTTTCCAAGTTCACATTCTACATAACTCAGCTAATGCCTAATAAAGAACGAAATAGTCAAAGTCGTCAGTTACCCAACATTCCTATACCCTCGATATTGGCTCTACATAGTGAACTCCAGCTGCTTATTTAAACCAGACTGACCCTTATCTCAGGGACATAAAGGACACGTTAGAGGTACTATAACATCGAATACACTGGCATGTCTCATCCCCTGGCCCAGTCGACCGCGTACAGATGAAAGCGCGATATTGCCTCGCGAATATCCACTGCTGTGATTGCTTTCGCAAAAAATATGACGCAATAATATTAAATTTTCTTATGACCCTTCAGTCTCCGGTATTATAATTCGCTGAACTATAAAAGGGTGAAGCTTTATAAATAACTAGACGATGCCCGCGACTCTAAAATTCGTTTATCGCTTAGGTACCCTAAATTTTTCCGGGATTAAAAGTATCATTAATGTCATATTATACAAATTTCAGCAAAATCGTTTTGGCGGTTTGGACGTGATGAAGTAATAAACTTTTATACTCACAAACCTGAAACTTTGACATTTATTACTAGGAAGTAGGATACCTGTAGCTCTGAACTCGACTCCGTCCGCGTGGTAACTTTTCTCTAGAAAATTTTCCTGATTTTTTTTGCTGCAAAGGGGGAACTAGGAAGTTAAACCACCGGTAAACTCACTCACTGAATGAAACAGTACAATGCTGTTTCACGTCAGTTTTCTGGTATTCACGTGGTATCACTCTGATCGAGCCGGCCCATTCGTACCTCTATCTCTCCCACGGCAAATGTCTGTGATAAATTCTTTATAATATTCTCTGTCAATATGGATAAGCGTATGTTTAATATTTTTAAAAACCTTTATCATATCATAGTTTAGTTATTATATGTAACGGCCATATTATGAGTGCTTAAACGATTAAAGCTGGAAGTTTTGTTGTATTTGAATCCCGAAAATAATGTTTATCGTGACGCCAATAGCCGTTGTTATGTCGCGACCGCAGCGCCGCGCCGCTGTCCGCTGTCCGCTCCCAAGTTTTGCCAACTTTTGTGGAAAACTTTCTCCCTTTGTCCGCCATGTTGTAAGTATTTCTTTTTATTTGTTCCGTTGACGCTTTTGTTTCGCTTTGTTATACGAGAGACGTTGGTGCGGTGGCTTTTTTGGGTTAATTAAACTTGTGTAGTAGCAATATTATACGTTAGAACTAGGTTGGATTTTTGAGATACGAAACAAAATACTACTTTTTTGAGTCTCTCTATTAAATGTGACAGAAGCAGCACAGAATGAGCACATTTTTTCGACTACTGACGTGCTACTGACATCGTGTAATTAGTCAGCCACTCAGTTTTCGGCATCAGCACACTAGCACTAACGTTAGTCACTGACTGATTCATCCTCTTATATAAATTTGTGGTTTCTTCTTGTAAATTACTGACAAAATGAGTATCTCTACTATCCTAATAATATAAAGCTAAAGACTTTGTTTGTTTTTAGTTTGAATGCGCTAATCTCAGGAACTACGAGCCAATGTTAAAAATTCTATTTGAGTTGGTTAGTCCATTCACCGAGGAAGGTTATACCTAACATCACGCTACGATCGATTAGAGCCGCAAAGTAATAAAAAACTGTTGTAAAAACGGGCTAATTTATAAAGTTTCACACGGACGTAGTCGCGGGAAACATTTATTAGTATCATAAGCCTTATTATATTTTAACCGGGCCATAGTTTCTTGAATAGCAAAACGCTTCGTAAGCATATTCAGTATTGACGTATTGAGGTCAATTGTTTCGGGGCGTCGTGTCGGACTTATGATGGATGTGAGCGTCGCCAACGGACAGAGGTGACCTGCGGTCTGATGACACCCCGAGGACGTGTGTCCTCCGGGGTCTGACGCGACCCCAGGACCAAAGTGAATGTACCTACGACAGAACACGTACGCTTAGTCGAGCTCACGATAAAAATGTACATCCATGAAGCATCAAAGTTGAGTTGTAAAGGCGAAAAGAGCGTGCGTTTCAGCGTTTCAAATTGGCGTGGCAGCGTCATGATTGTCGAATCACGACTCTCACTAGCAATACCGGGCCGGCTCGATCGGAGGGATACCAAGGCCTCGCCGAAAACAGGCTTGACACAGCGCTTTCGCCGTGCTTCGATGAGTTTTCCGGAGGCCGAATTCGCCGCACCTACATATTCCCTATCCCTATTCCTTTAACCTTCATAAATAGGCCAGCAACGCACTTGCAACTCTTATGATATACACTGGCGATGGCAGATGACCTGTTTGATAAATTGCCCTCAATTTAATCGAAATACAGAGATATTTTAGTTATTTAAAAAAATGTATCAATTAGTCCTGCCTAAATATTTGGCAGAAAAGACAGCTTTTAGCAGTAGCCTTTAATTAGTGCCGAAACTTGTTAAGTAATTCACTAACTAGATATACTCGTACAAGTCTTCGAAGTCCCTCAGGATGTTCTCAAAATATTAAACTTCTTACATAGTTTACGAAATGTTTTCCGGTGGTAGGTAAAATATTTAGGTTATTCAAGTTCTATACCTGAGCGTTTAGGTTTGAGAGTGTCTCGAGAGGTCCGAGAGCCCTCGTCGTCGAGGCTGAACTTTCGAGGGGCTGAAATATTTACATGCAACCTCCCAGACTATAAAGGTTGACCTTGAAATTATTTTTCTGTACGCATATGGTCATCTCCCTATGGTTGTAACTGATTATATAAAATAACTAGATGAGGTCCGCAACTCCGCTGCTCCATTTTCTGGAATGAAACTGTCCTTCTCCGGGACACAAAGTGAGATACTTTATATCTACCATGAAGAGGTAATAGATAGACAGACAAACCTTCGCATTAATAATATTAGTATGGATATCTTAATAACTATGAATTAAATCTGCAATGAAATTTATCAAATAATGTTTTTAAAAATTTTGAATTACACCACGGAAGCGCGTTCTCTCATACTAATTTTAACCACCTTTTTACCCCCTTAGAAGACGAATCTTGAAAAATCCCTTCTTGTTAGTCACCTTTGTCATAACTCATACGACCACGGAAAACACTCCCCCCAAATTTTACGCTTTTAGGATCAGCCTAAACCAAGGCTGTACGTTGATTCCTAAATACATGTCGTTCAGGACAAAGGGTTTTATATAATTATATAGATGAGATAGATATAGCTGAGAATTTCACGACATCCACAACAATAACCTCGAAGACCTTTGTGCGGATGAAAAAGCTCGATGATAATGAAATTAAAACGAGTATAGTTATAAATACGTGACGACGTGTGGCCCCAGTGCCGGCGGTAATTAGACAACGAGCAGCGGAAGCGGTCTGTCCTGCATTACTGTCGCGCGTAGCGGAGCGGAATGTCTGTTTGCACAACGACGTCGCCCGACGTCTTGTGTTTGCTCTCTTTGCAGCGGGGTACGGTACGAGTGTAGGAGAAATATAGATTTAAGCATACTTTAAAATAAATATTAGTACTGATATCATTTTAAGCTTTCATTCTTATCTTTTTGAGTAATGCATTGACAGTTAAGCTTATTTATTGCTTTATTGAAGTAGTTTCGTAGGTCATAAATATAATGGTTAGTTATCGCTGGTGAGCGATCACCTCCGCTTAGCGTATCGCTGCGAGTGTGGCGGTGAATGTAACGAGCTTGCGGTTTTTGTTCTCGTTGGTCGCCGTCGCGGAATGTCGGCTAATTTCTGACGCGACCCGACGCGGCGCGATTTGCTCTGTTTACCGAACACGGTCATTAGTTCACTTAACTCGCTCATTACTCATTTCGGTTCATTTGCTCGATGTCTCTCTCCAGGAAACGTTCACGTATCCTGCCAATGTTTTCTGCTGATTAATTATGGTTTTCTTTGAAATACATCAAAATTTAATATTTATATAACGTCTATTATTATTTGTCTAAATCATTTTGAGTAACAATAATATTTTGTAAAATATAATAAATTTATATGTCAGGTATTGAAAGTCCCATTTTTGTTTCCAATAAATAAATCTGATATTGACGGTTTGAGCTTATTCTGAGAATTGTAATAATATTTTGATACATTGAATATGAATTATTTCATTGCTTAACCTTCGATTAAATATTATGAAGATTAACATTTGCCGTCTAATAATAAAGAATATGCCTTGTTATGCTGCTGGTCGCTCCGAAACCGCAAGATTTGACTTTTGTACAGTTGTGAGCTTTAACTCATTAAATTGAGTTTTTTTTCAATACACTTAATTTTGGTTAAAATTTATTTTGTGTCAGATAGTCTTGGTGCCGTAATTTCATTTAATTTTAAAGGGATCTATGCATTTTAGTAATATTTGATCCAAGGCAACCTAAATAACGAGCCGTTTTTTTTATTTCACATTTAATAGTATGTATTATGTAAATGAAAACTTGCTCTTTTGAAACATTTCGAGACCACAAAATTGTTAATGCTTCCTCCGCCGCTGTCGCCTGTGTTCGTGGCCACACCCGGTCACGGTCGCTAATGACGTCACAATTACCGGCGCGGGAAAAAACAGCCCTTAATGAAACCCGCCTGTTTACTTTACGCCCGTTTAACCGAAACTTAGCGACGATTATAGCCGTAACTAGTTTAAACTTTAGCTAAACTGTTTTTAACATATTTTGATACTTCTAGAATTTTCAACGTTAATTAAGCTTCCAAGTTGCGCATTAAATTTCGTTTTAGCGCAGCATAGTTTTTTCCTTAGCAGTAATGGGCAATATTTTGTGAACCGGAGCTCATAAAAGGTATTCAGGTATTTTTGGGTTATCCGTGTGTTCAATTATACCCGTTTTGTTTTATGACTCGTGTAGTTTTTATCTCTTAATATATTATAATACATTTCCAAAAATACAAATCCTACTTAATTTTTTTAATACACAATTAACATCTAAATATACAATTATTTTGTGCCTGTGTTTTTCACTCCTCTTAAACGACTAAACAGGATTTTATGAAACTTTGTGCGCGTGGGGGACTCGAAAATGGTTTACATTCACGAATTATCTGGGCATGACAACATCTGTCGGGTCCACTAGTGTATTATAATTTGCTGACGATGATAATGTAAAATAATATGTCTAGTGGATAATCTTCAAAGGATCCTTGCCCCGGCTGGTAGGCCCCAGACCCTTCAGCGCGTTTCGTCCTTGTTATAATAGCAATAAGGTCCAAACTCCAAACGTCGGCCACCTTATCCTCTAGGCAGGCACAATTCATTTGTATAAATATTAACTCGTACGTACTCGTAAACTCGTACCCGTACGGATTACTTTGTTACGGATGTTAGAAAGCTATTAATATTTCAATTTAATTAAAATGTAGATTCTTGTTATGATTATTTGCCTATTTATAATAATATAATTTCTACAGACGCTTCACACCACGTCACTCTGGCCCCGTGGCAAGTAGCTCAAGGACTTGTGTTACGGGTACCAGACAACGGAAATATATTTAGTACTTTTATACTATACATATAAAATATCATATTATTATATGATACACATAATTATATTTATACACATCCACGACCCAGGAACGTTGAAAAACTTTTTATTCCGTCGGCGGGATTCGAACCCGCGACCCCCGGCGTCAGTTACCAAGGTGCAACTACTGCGCAATAAAGGTCGTCAAATATTTGCGTTAGTATATACGTTTGTAAATACTCCAGGTCGCCCTGTGGTCGAAATTCGACCATAAATAATCTATTTTCAATTTAACAATATACTTCCATTTGGCATTAAGGGCACAAACATCAAATTTCAGCTTGAGAAGAGTATTTCGTATATAATTATTCATTATCGTGTCATGTAAAAATATTGTAGTGTGCGTGTTGTAGTGTGCGTAGCGTTTTATTTATCAAAAATATCAAAGACTAAAACATATTTTAAAATAATATTGATATTCCACACTCTTCCACACTATCAACTACAACTGGGAGAAATTTCATTCTTTTATATCTACACGGCTTTCGTAGAAACGGGTACAAAGTTTTCCGCTTACACATTAATATATAGATAAACGTTTACAAACAACTTAAATTGATCCATTTAATGTAGGGCATAGTATTGCAATCTCTAATAGACTCATAATACTAATATAGATGGTGCCTGCAAATACGTTGCCCTAAAATTAGTTGATAATAGGGGGGGGGGACAACCGTATATTTTTCCACAGTAAAAAGTATCATAAGTCCTTTCGCGGGACTAAGCTTGGTAAGGCGATACTTATCTTTATTTATTTTTTGAACGAATTTGAACAAAATCGGCCCCGCGGTTTGGGCGTGAAGAGGACAGACAGATAGACAGACAGACAGACACACTTTGGCATTTATTATATTAGTGAAAAAATAAATATTAGTAAAATGGGCCTTTTTTTTTTTTTACGCAGAGAAATGCAGTAATGCATTCCACAGGGGCTCGGGGATTCCCGCTGCGGATATGTGGGACTCGCTGCGGCCGGGCCGCTGCCCTACCCACTAAAACTCTGCGGCGTTCCTCTCGCCGCCTAAGACGAAGTTACGGGCACG
>JAOTAV010075629.1:0-13008 GCA_026546445.1 Cyclargus thomasi | reverse complement strand
GCGGCGAAGGGCAACGAAGCGAAGCGCAGTTTCAGTGTGATATAAATTTGAACTTTATTTTCGTTATTATAATACTTATTATCGACCATCGCGGGGGGGCACGAGAAGGCGCGCGGATTGCCGCGAATGCTCGAGAAGTCGCTGGACTCGTCATTGACGGACCTAGTGTGAATGAGACCTTACTTACTTTTTAGATGGTCCCAACTATCAAACGTGTAAAATGAAAATGTTTGACACGACCAAAGTGACCTAGATTGGCGGGTGACCCCGACCGTGTAAGAACTAAGAAGACTACTTAAGCTCCGCCTCCATTCGATAATATAAGAAAGTTTTAGTTCGGATATGGTTACGAATACGGGTAATTTTTGTATTAGATATACGATAGTTTCGGTTACGATTACACAGCTCCCTAACACAAGCCTCGTGCATATGACAGGAAGGAAAATATGATTTCTTATAAGAGAGAATACAAAATAAGATATGACTCCCCGCGGTGTCTTGTCTCAAGATTAAGCTGTTATTTTAAACTAGGCGTTATAATCTCAGAGCTGACAGCAAATTTTGAGTTAGTATTTGAGGCAAGCTGAAACCTTGTCATATAACTCTCCTATTATATCCAAATACGGTACAGCAGACCTGGCTGACAGTGAAGAAGCGGCCTACCCTACATTTTACCTGAAGTAAAAAATATATACTCCAAAATTATATTTCGGGCACCGGGCAATACGTATTTTTACCCGACTGCGCCCGCAAAGACTGTTCCCAACCCGCATTTTTGCTTACAGGTTGAGGTTCATTTCGCGGAATATTGCTAAAAGTCTTAATTTACTAAACTTGTATGTATGTATGTCCATTTCTTTGGCACACCCTACAGCTCAAACGGCTGATGACATGTTAGGTGTCGTTGGATTGGACTAAATTGTGACATAGGCTATATACATTTTTAAAATGGCATCCGCGAACGTGGAAATATGGAGGGAGGTTATTGATTTTTTTCTTATCCTAAAAATGAATAACAGAGTAGTTTGTACCCGCCTGCAGCACTTTAAATTATTAAATTAAACTAATTTAGGTGTGATAGGTTCTTTTTTTTCTTTTTTTAATAAAATAATAGGCTACCAAAAATAAGAAATAAGGATAGGAAATGGGGCCCCCGTTAAACTCACTCACTGGACGAAACACAGCGCTACCCTGTTGCACGCCAGTTTTTAGTAAGGCTGCGGTATTTCTCCGGTCGAGCTGAATGTTTGCGCCGAAGCACGGCTCTCCTACAGCAAGTAAACGGGGGCAATAAGCAAACGGGCTACCTGATGGAAAGCAACTACTGCCACTCATAGACACTCGCAACATCAGTAGGGTCGCAGGTGCGTTGCCGGGCCTAAAAAAGGGAATACGCTCTCTTCTTGAGAGTTTGTAGGTCGTATCGGTCCGGAAATAATGCTGGTTAGTTGTGGATACGTCATTCCAGAGTTTTACTGAGCGGGGCAGAAAATCGTAATGTGGAAGACTGCCATTCATCAAGACGACATGGGTGGTCAATTTTTCGCGTAGGTCACATCTAAGGAAAATACGTGGATTGCTTTCTATTGAGAGATAATGTACGGTACTTTCGAAATTTTCTATATCGTCCACAAAACAACTAGACCGTCCGATGTAGGTCGAGGTTTTCAGGTTCCTCTTTTACGGCTGTTGTTGTGTTGTTTTTGTTGTTGTCGTTGTTGTATCGTGAGATGTAACGACACCTTCTGTTTCAGGTCAAGTTGTCGGGATGACGCGGTGAGGACAATGGGACACTTCCACAGGCCGCCTTCGCTGCACACAACAAAGGTAAAGTGACCCTTAAGACGTTGGTGTAAGAGTTGTGTTGGAGGCAAAATAGTACTATTTCGAGTACGCTAGTTGAGTGTGGGTGTGGTATTTGTGTGAGTATAAGTATAACAGGTGAGCACATTTTCACATGCACACGGAAGCCGCAACGTTTCCGTGCCGGATGAAAGTTATGTACGAGCGAGTATGAAAGCTTTCACATGGCACGGCGACCATGTTTCGTCCGAAATTATTTATTACATAAATACAAGTATGGTTTTCTTTCCTGACCGTATAACTCCAGGACGCACGAACCGATTCCCATGGTTTTGCGCTCGTTGAAGAGGTCTCGGGTTCCGTGAGATTTGTAGCAAAACAAAAAAATAGGAAAAATTTCAAGGAGAAAATTATTATGCGGACGGAGTCGCGGGCAACTAGAATACTATAAACACGGCGACCGTCTCAGTAATATATGGACTTGTGTAGTTCAGATGAACAAGGCACACCTGCGGTAGCCTTATGCCTGTGAAAAAGGGGCTCTTACTCACAAGCGGCATGTCACCAACGGCATAGGTAACTGCAGCCGTCGACGCTCTCATATAGTGCCGCGTCAACTGTTGTCTGTTGACTGCAACTAAGAGTTGCACATTTTTAAAATAAATTCCATTGTCGAAATCGATATTAAATTATTAGATGTGGCAGTATATAAGAATCCATGTATTTGGAAATATAAAAATAAAAATTCCGGTAACGAAATTTTAAAAAGAGAGCACAGATGTCCGTTTTGCAATTGATTCCAACACTATGGGAGCCGACGACGGCTACCGCTGATGTTCTTTAGTAAAGCTGTCGACGGCTTCCGTCGACACGTCAATGGATGTCGCCGACTTGTCGGCGGCTGCAATTACCTATGCCGTTGGTGACATGCCGCTCATGTGTAAAAGCACTAAAAAAATGGACACATATTATAAATTGTTAGCTACATGGTGAAGGAAGATTTCAAGAACTAAGCTAATTCTTCGTTACGGCGTTAAGGAAGGACAAACCAACATACTATCTCACATATTGTATTAGTATTGATTTATTGTTACAGAGTATATCAAAGCAATCAAATGTAATTTCTGCGTTTTCTCATTAAACACGTTGATTAGTTTTAAGTTAATGTAAGCATTAATTAGAGCGAAACTCATAATCTCTGTTAGCGTTTATTACACTGTTATCTTGAAGGTAAGGTCGTTATTATTACACTGTACCTAGAATTCTACCTCGACACGCGTATGCATAAAGACTTTAGAAAGTTGACGATTGCTATTTCTGGAAAGTGGACTAGTGGGAAGTTTTTCAATGTGATCGTCTTAGATACCGTGCCATAAGACTAACTCAAGTACTGGACAAGTTGACGAGTTGTTTTTTTTGGTCTAGACATCAAGTCAGTGTCTGTGTGACGTGTCTGACTAAATGTAATATCGCCTGCGCCATCTTTTTTTAATGATATTTATGAGCAAGCGGACAGACGGGTTACCTGATGGAAAGCACCTGCCGTCGCTCATGGACACTCGTGACATCCGAAGAGTCGCAAGCGCGAGCCTTTATGAATTATGAAGGAATAGGAAATGGGAGTAGGGATAGGGGATTAGAGAAGTTAGGCCGCCGGTGAACTCACTCACTAAACGAAACACAGCACGAGGCCGTTTCACGCCGGCTTTCTGTGATGCCGTGGTATCACTCCGGTCGAGCCGGTCCAGTCGTGCCGAAGCATGGAAACTCTCCCCATGGAAAATCCCATCTGGTCATAAGTCAATTTCTCACAGTCCTGTTCGGTTCTGCAAAGATGCTTGTGTATTGTGATCCGTGCACGTATCTTATAACAGACTTCTTTGAATCTTTATATTTACTTGATTACGTAGTGCTAACCCCACCATCATCTCTGGATCACCATCCTTTAAGGATTCTTCTGCAGGTTATTCCTTGTAGCGCCTAACTTATGTATGTCCCCAGGTATCCGGCGGTGGTATGCGCCTGCGTTGATGGGCGGCGCGGGGCGGGCGGGGCGGGCGCTGCGCCTGCTGCTGCTGCTGGTGCTGGCGCTGGCGGCGGTAGAGTACCTCTTCGGCTCCATCCTCGAGGCGGGGCCCCTCCGGACGTACCTGTATACGCCCCTGGTCAACGTCACGCAGCCTACTGTCAAGTATGTACATTGTATATTGTATGTTAAAGCTGGTTTATATTATTTTAGTCCAGCGCTGAATTACTATTGGACTGAAACGGGCACTTTAATAAATTTTGCTGAAGCGCCGGATTGGGTAAAATTTGAATATGTTCGAATTGTAGTTTCTCGCGTTCATTTGTCAATTTCTGTTTTCCAGAGCCACAGACAAAACATCCACGAACTGGCCTAAGAAGATGGCGATTCACGCCGAGCAACCCTACCAAAACGTCACCGCCAACAGAACTGTGACGGCCAACGTCACAGCGAACGTCACACACACCGCGTCACAGAACGTGACGAGAAACGTTACAGAAGACACCAGCACACCCCTTATCACGAAGCTGATGGAAGGCCTCAAGAATCTGGTCACCCCCGAAGACTTTGACTTCAAAAGTCTCGAACCTTCGATGCCGCTTTGCGATGCCATGCCTCCGGATCTAGGTAACTCGTTATACACAACATTCCTGTTTGGACCTGCTTTTTTTAAAGTCCAAGCAAAACGTAGACTTTTATTGACCACGCACGCTTCAGCATAGAGCGTGCCATGTGGAAGCTCTTATTATTGCTACATCACACGGCACGGCGACCATGTCGCGACCGTGTACATCTACCCTCGCTGTAAAAATAAACAAATAAACGTCTCGACTTAGTCCAGTCGCACCTGATCCGAATTTCTGATAAGAAAAATTTCTCCTTAATGAAGGAACTATTTGACTTAAAAACACAAATTATTATATAAAAAATAATTTTTCCTTAATAACTCGATAAGTATACAAAATTAAAAAAAACCGCTTCTATAAGAACTCTGTAACCGAATTTTGTATCGTGTGTTAAAATACTGAGTCCGTCAAATGCGTCATTTTGCAAAACGAAGAAATATCCGTGAAAATTTGAGGCATCTTTGTGAGGCATTTTTTTATCGAGAAAATTTTAAGCTATCGTGTTTTCGCTACTACAGAAGTTCACAAATATAATGTAGTATCTATGTTTAAAAATGAAACGATTCGTAGCTTATTATCAAGTATGAAACGGAATTATGCAATAGTCAATTTTGCTTTTATCGCCCTCCTAACTTATTGTAATATTTGTTACATTAGTAAATTAAATCTAAAATTTTATTTATAATATTATATTTGCATGCTACCTAAAATGTAGCTTGTTAGACCTTAAAATCCTATTTTGACTATCATATATAATGTATGTACACTTTTAGAGCAAACTAGCTGTTGTCTGCGACTCCGCCCGCGTGATAACAAAGATGAGAGTTGTTACTTTCTATAACAAAATTAAATGCTTATCACACCTTGTGGCCTCTTAACAGAATCAGCAATAAACTTTTCAGACTCTAATATTAGAAACTAGCTGACCCGGCGAACTTTGTTCCGCCTTTATGGCAATAAATAAGCAGATTGTGTTTTTTTATTGGAAAATCGAACGCTGTCGAACGGGATAAAAAGTATCCTATGTCCGTCTCCTGGCTCTAAGCTACCTCCCTACCAATTTTCAGCCAAATCTGTTCTGCTGTTCTTGAGTTATAAGTGGTGTAACTAACACGACTTTCTTTTATATATATAATATAGATAGAAGAAGATTAATTGAACAGAGTACAATGAGCACCTCTCAAGCGTCGTTGTAATGTAAGCCAGGTATCAGAGACGGCGTTGTATGTGCCAAATGATTTTCCCTATTTTCCAGCATTTATCCTAAAAAAATCCCGGAATTTTCTTTGCTATAAACCTCACGTAGCTTGAGACCTTTCTAACGAATGCAAAACTATCTAAATCGCTTCGTGCGTTCTAGAGGAAGTTCGTCAGGAAGAAAAACTTATTTTTATATAATAGATAAACGAATTGAATTGAATTTAAAAAATTGTGACGGTCCGCCGGTTGTTTTCATATAAATTGCTGTGAACTCCGCTTACTATACGAAATTTTCGATATGTTTTTGAATTGGTACTCTGGCGAATTTTTCTTATCAGAAATTATTATAATTTGCGGCCGGAGTAAACGCTCTTTTCTATTGTCTTTTCGGTCAAGATTTGCTGTATGTTTCATTAACCCTCTTTCGAATTTCTACACAAACCGCGATTGTCATTAACAGAGTGACAATACAACACTTTGTTTACAATCGCGCTTTGTGTGGAAGTGAGAATTTTTTTGACAATTTCAGGTCCAGTGTCAGTAAACAAGACGGAGGTTGAGCTGGACTGGGTGGAGAGGAAGTACCCTGAGGTGCACCGCGGCGGCCGGTACTCCCCGCCAAACTGCACAGCGCGGCACAAGGTCGCCATCATAGTGCCGTACAGGTGGGATGCTTTGCAAGAAGTATTCTGTGTCGTTAAGTACTGGCTTAGCATGGCGATCGAGAAAGCGTTTCTCTCTACATCTGGACTACGAAATCAGTCATGTTTATCACCACAATGTGTCGGTTTGTCTATAAAATCGTATGACTACTGACACCATGCTAACCGTGCTGGCATTCGAAGTCTCTCCATACCGAATCTATATCTATACATATAATAAAACAGTATTATTGCAGGCCACTATTTCTGCCGACCGATGTACAATCAGAGAAGTTGAGATAAATACAGATCGTGGATCTACGTAAATTGGTCGCGTTATGTCGGACTCTGTCGACAGATCACGACTAACATGGAATTGACTAACATGTATATACCGACCGAATGACGTAGGTCCGTCAACTGGCTCCCTTTCAATTTCCCCAATATACCTACGTCTGCTTACCTCCTGGGAGGCTAGCATGCTGCCGCCCATAGCCCATGGCCTATAAAGGCTATTTATAAATCCTGACGCCTCCGTGGTCTAGTGGTACAAATAAAAAACGTGACTCTATTCCATTTTCCTATGACTTTCTTTTGTATTTCGCTAAACTATTATCGTTAGAGTTTTGATTGCCTCCTCCTGGTATAGTTGTATTGTACGTAGCTCGTGACTCGTTCGATTCCCGCGTTGGATGCATATTATTACCAAGTTTTGTTAGGACAATGCAGGCTGATCACCTGATTGTCTGACAAGTGAGATGATCCATACGTCGGATGGGCATGTGAAAGTCGGTCCTGCGCCTGATCTCTCGCCAGTCGTGTCGATCATCCGTCCCACTGGGTGATGAGAGTACAGGAAGAGATAGTGCTCTTGTGTACTGCGCAAACACTTGGGCACTATAAAAAATTACTCCTGCGTAAGGCCTGGTTTCAATGAAACCCACCACCGTCACCGAAACCGCCGTGGGAGTTATTATTATTATTATTATTATAAATCCACGCCTGTCTAACATAAGGACTGTCAATATACTTCTTATTTCCAGAGACCGCCAGCAGCATCTGGCCATCTTCCTCAACCACATCCATCCGTTCCTCATGAAGCAGCAGATCGAGTACGGCATCTTCATCGTCGAGCAGGAAGGTGAATATAACCTCCAACTAATTGTTCTTTCACGTTCATCTCATCTACCTTTTAGTGAAAAAGTAAAAACGCCCCAAAAATATCACGTGATTAATGGACGGTCCCTTATTTAGGTAAATTGTGAGGTTCAAATTTTTTATCCGACCATACCTATACAGGGTGTGTATGTATAGGTATGGACGGGTGTGGCTTATATAGAGTTCACAGTAGTAGTGACAACGCCGAAAGCGAAAAAATATTTGTGACTTTTATATATTATATTTTTAGTGTCAATGGGCGACGGCAGTAGCTTTCCATCAGGTAACCCGTCTTCTCGTTTGCCTCTTAAATATAATTTTAAAAAATCAACATCAAACCACGTACAACCTCCAGGTACAAGCAGCTTCAACCGCGCTAAGCTGATGAACGTGGGGTTCGTGGAGAGCCAGAAGCAGAAGGCCGGCGGCTGGGGGTGCTTCGTGTTCCACGACATAGACCTGTTGCCGCTGGACTCACGGAATCTCTACTCGTGTCCGCGACAACCCAGACACATGAGCGCCTCCATCGACAAGCTGAACTTTAAGTGAGTATGCGCGCACAACTGAGTTAGGTACTCAGTTGTGCGTGCGACCCTATGTCTGGGTGAGCGTTATTCACTCGGACGGCGTCTGCCGCGTCACTGACACATTGGTGAAAGTTGCGTAATTACGGCTTTAAGGCTCCTACAACAAAAGTGTCGTTTTATTCTTACAAGACGTGGTCCGTTATAGCTGTTTCACTTTCTGAATTGAATTTCTTCCCAATTTTTTGCTCTCCACTAGTACGGAACCCTTCTTGCGCTATTCCAATCGGTTCTTGGGCGGTTTTGTTATTAATGTTTATTTTTTCAGGCTGCCGTACGAGGATATATTCGGCGGCGTGTCGGCCATGACGCTGGAGCAGTTTACGCGCGTCAACGGGTTCTCCAACAAGTACTGGGGCTGGGGCGGCGAGGACGACGACATGTTCTACAGGTCAGATCTGAGTTTATAATTAGCCGTTGTAGGACTTTGAGCGCTATCGTCCTAGGTGGACGGCGTCACAGCAGGTTAAGTAGGTTCGAATGTCGCGAGTGTCCATGGGCGACGGCTTGCTTTCTATCGGGTAACACATTTTCCGATCTCGAGTATATAAAACTGATGCTCATTGCCGTGATAGGCCATGCTTTGGCACGAATAGGCCGGCTCGACCGGAGTGATAGCACAGCCTCACAGAAAACTGGCGTGAAACGACGTTGTGCTGTGTTTCGTCAGTGAGTGAGTTTACCGGTGGCCCAACTTCCCTAATCCCCCTATCCCTATTCCCATGTGGCGAGTGTTTATGGGCGACGGCAGTTGCTTTCCAACAGGTAACCCGTCTGCTCGATCGCCCCCTAAATATTATAAAAAAAGCATTCACTTATGAATTTAGCAGATTTTGTAGGTTCAATCAGGGAAATTGAAACCGATCCTGAATTCGGATCCAAGGTGGTCGCGTTAGGTCAAACCCCGCCGATAGACTACCTACGTGGATTTGATATATTCCGACCAAATGACGTTGATTTCTAGCCAGTTGACATAAACTGGCTAGGAATCAATGCTTCGATGGTACACTATACAAACTGATTTATTTTTTTCATAAAATAAGAGGGCAAACGGGTTACCTGATGGAAAGTTACTACCGCCCATAGACACTAGCATCAGTAGGGTTGCAGGTGCGTTGCCGGGCCTTTAAGAGGGAATACGCTCGCTTTTTGAAGGTTTGCAGGTCGTAGCGGTCTGGAAATACTGCTGGTGACAGTCCATCTCCGAGTTTTACTTCTAATTTAATGAGTAATTTAATACATGGCTAAATCCTAATCATATTTTTTATAAAACGTACCTAATTTTACTATGTCGTTAACCTTTGTGGCTACTGAGCAATAAAATAACAGCCCGTGATTATACTACACTACTTGTAATAAAGATTTATTATTAAAATTATTAAAACGCGATATTCAGGGCCGGCGTAGCCCTACCAGCACCCTAGGTGAGATTCCTTCGGCGCCCCCAATTTCAATTCGCTTACGTACTAAAATAGCGACCAGGAGCCTTTTTAAAATATGACATGCGGCGCCCCATTTTACCTGGTGCCGTAGGCGGTCGCCCAGCGTGATGTTTTTTCAAGACCAAAAGTAACCTATGTTACTCTCCTGCATCCTTTCAAGAAGTCTTATATATTTATAATAATCACTACCTGTTGCCCGAGGCTTCGCTCGTGTGGGATTCGAAAGTCGCGTAAAAAGCATTTCTTTGCTATAAGCCTCATGCAGCCGGAGACCTTTCCAACGAATGCAAAACCGTGAAAATCGGTACTTGCGTGTCTGGAGTTATATCGTCAGGAAGGAAAACCCGACTTATTTTTATAATAATAGCTAACGGAGTAATCATTTTTCTACTGGGTGTGATAACATGGCACATTTAGACAGTACAAAAAAAAACAAGTTAAATATACAATAGCATAGAGTAATATATTTAAAAATAATAATCATATTTATGTATGTAATTGGTATAAAAATTTACACATATTATATATACTTAATTATAATATACATAAAAGTCCGAAGCGTGATGAACTGACATTAACAATATTGTTATATAAGTTGAATAAGAAGTTCGGATGAGATCCTAGGTACAAAAAACCTAACATAAAGATTACAAACAAAGGATATGGGCGAAAAGCCTATAGATGTACCTTATTTTTAAATAAATAAAAAAAAAACATGGCACATTACTTTATATGTTTCAGACTAAAGAAGATGGACTACCACATAGCGCGGTACAAGATGTCTATCGCCCGCTACGCCATGCTCGACCACAAGAAATCCTCGCCTAATCCTAAAAGGTAACTAACTTAATATATATTACAAATTCTTTGTACTACACCTATCAGATATTTTATAAATAGCCTATCCGATACGTATCAGGAAGTGGTCAGACTGAACTATATTATCTAACACGCCGAAGTTAAAGCCTCTCCACACTAAGCGGATTTGGTACGGAGTGAAGTGAGTGTGCAGATGGGAGTTTTGGTGGGACGTGAAAAAGTGATGTTGTGTTTTTGTATTTCTTCGCTGAAATTGTGTTTTTTTCGGGTTTTAATGCGTTATAGTTGTAGAATATCAACCATTAAATATTCGTTATCATGCACAAGTGTGAGCTAGTGATACAACTTCAAGGAACGTACTTTTTATGTGTACCTCCAAAACTCCATTCGAAATTTTAGTAAGCGTCTACCACTTTACTAAATTAACTGACTTGACGCTTTGACCGACGTTGTACCTTGACTTTGACTAGACTTTAGACTTGACGAAATATTGTAACGTCGCTAAAATTATTGGACCAAGGAAATTGATTTCCCGCCTTTACTCGAGACTGGCAATGGTTATAGCCGTAGTGCCATAAAAAAGATAAGTGTGCGGATGACATTGACAGCACTTTACTGTTTGACAAAATTACTGTCAATGTCATCTGCACGCTCACTTCACTCCGTACCCAATCCGCTTAGTATAGAGAGGCTCTCATGCGGCCAAACGTAGAGAGGCCCATGTTATGTTCCGACAAATTCAGCTGATAATAATTATTATTATGACACACGATAACAGCCGAAATTACGCGGTCGAAATTCATGTGTTGCCATACAACACCGAAATACCGCGAAACTGCCCGACAGAAGTTCGGCTGAACGTTTCAACACACCATGCCGAAATTTTGTCGCGTTTTTTTTTAATTAAGGCCTGTTTCATCGTTGCCGATAGTCTATCCACAACTTTATTTGATAGACGTTGTAAGGTCCGTCAAAAAAGTTGTGGATAGCCTAACAGAAACTTTATCGGTAAGCGCTGAAACAGTCCCTAAGTAAATTATTTACGTTAAGTTTAATTATCAAAATTATGCTTGCAGGTACCAACTCTTGTCCCAGACTTCTAAAACGTTCCAGAAGGATGGACTTTCCACCCTCGAGTATGAGCTGGTTAGCGTGACACAATACCACCTCTACACGCACATATTGGCCAACATCGACGAACGTAGCTGACGAACGTACTTCGCCAAACTGTTGTTTGGTGATAGGTAACACAAATGCTACACCATAGACTAAACGCCCACAGACTAAGGTCCATAGACGTAGCGTGCACAGACGAATAAGAGCATAGACTTTGCGAAGAGTAAAATTGGCTAAGGTCGTTTCCACTGGAAGTCGCGTGTCGCACGTGTCGCATTGAACGTTTTTATATGTGATGTAGTATCCGATATCGCACAGACGATACGATTTCAGATACTGCGTTACCGAAATAAAAATGGCTGTAACACTTTCATCAACCAAGTACACATTAAGTAAGGAAAGAAAGATTTCTCAAAGACTTAACATTTATGTAGCATAGACCGTGTGCAGATACAAAACCTGCTAGTTGAAGGTTTAGTATAATTATCTGGCAAATTATAATCGACCAACTACAGTACCGCTTAATTCAGTTTTCGTGCCTACAGCCGCTTTTTTTATCGTGAATTTGCATAATTAATATTTAGGCGTACAATGGTTACCTACGTATAGTGATCTCTTTGAGTAAATGTGATCTCTTTAATATTAGTCTACGGTAAAATGGATTAAGTTTTATAATTCTTATGTCACGAGTGGTAAAAATACCGTCCTACTTTATTTACAACGAAGACGGACATCTTGGTTAGAAGAGATTTAAAACAGTAAATCGGAAGTCGCTAATATTAAAGTCATCAATTTTTCAAAATATAGATCTTTTGAATGTAGAAATATGGCTATAATGTTAAAGTATTTGTAAATATAATGTAAGTCAGTAAGCTTTTATATCCTCTCAAACTATGTTATAAGCGGAATTAGACGCAGGTATAGTTTATTGCTTTATATTTATAATGCTGCTATAGTTATATTGAAAAACAAAGGTCTTAAGTGTAAAGGTGTATGTCATACGTTCTAGTGTCATCAAATAAGACTTTGCGTCCAAAGTGTCGCCACGACATATTTCCCCATCAACGCGTAGACTCACTGAAAGAATGGCGCGGTTGTTGAGTTTTTTTTTCCTTTTATGTATATATTTTTTTCTTTTGATTAATATTTTCATACAGTTAAGTTAGAATTTTCATAGATTATATACATTTTTAAAAAGTTATTTTTATTATTCACATAAACTAAAGTATTTCTTATTTGATCATTTGTTTGTAAGACTTTAGGTTTACGAATTCTTTTTCCCTTAGTACGTTTTTAGGCAAGACAATAAAAATTAGGTTTAAAGAAACAAATTTTTTTTTTGTAGTTTCTCAATGTTTTAATCGGCCTAATATTAGGAGAACTGTAAAATATGTTGTACCTTGTTAAAATATATACACTAAAGTCACTTTAACCCACACTGTTAAAAATTTCCATAGTGAATTTACTAAACTTGTGTAGGAAGTTTTTACGCACCACATTTTTAGAAATGTGAAACTATTACAGAATATTTGTAAAAATGCTACCTACTTCGTATTTGAGCTATTACAAAATGTAATATTACAACAAATGCGT
>JAOTAV010075618.1:0-13009 GCA_026546445.1 Cyclargus thomasi | reverse complement strand
GAAAATCTTAAATATGTGTACAGTATAAAAGTATTAAATATATTTCCGTTGTCTGGTACCTGTAACACAAGTCCCTTGAGTTGTTAGCGCGGGGCCAGACTGACGTGGTGTGAAGCGTCCATAGATATTATATTATTATTATTATTATAAATACACTAAAAAGCTAACAGGTGGCATTAAAAAGTAAGTTTCACAAAATGAGAAACATTCCTAGTTTCTCCCGCGTGGTCTTCAAGGCACAGTCTTCGCTAATCGCAAAGTGGGTGCGCACAACATGTCAAAGAATGGAACACTCGACGGTCAGCATATCTTTTTTTTATTTTAAATCATTAAAAGCAATCTTTTGACATCTCAAAACGCTACATTTTACACACAGCGAACGCGTATATTAAATATATTAATCGCAACGTAATGCGATATTTATAAACAAAACCAGTGTAAAAATAGACAACGTCAAAACAAAGCAATTCCAGAATAATTACCGTTAAAATATAAATATCCATAAAACATACAAAAAAATACAATCACTATTACCGTTATTGTTATGTTCTGTATTTTATTTCATTCATTCATTGATTTTATTTTTAAACCTTAACCCCCTTATTCATAAAAATATTTAAACAGTGCTTTGTTAATCATCAAGATTCTCTGTACTTTTTCCGAGCGATTAACGAATTTTAGGCGTCATATTGTAAAACAAAAATCTCTTTTTCAATTGTACATCCATTCAAATACAATCTTAAAAATTTAATATTATAAAAAAAACATACCTGCAGATTTATGCAAAAGGATCTTAGACTATTATATCTTATTTAAACTCACAATTCAATAAGAACAACGAATAAAGTAATAAAACTCCAACTCCACACTCGAACATCGAAATGATCAGCCAGTTATCTCAGGTATAGATTTCCCCTCTTAAAATTGTAGCCTAAGTGTCGAGTAATTTTATCGGCGCCTCGGAGTCACGTACTGACACTTCATTTCGTCGGGGGGGTGCCTCCCGAGGGGGTCAGATGTCCCCCTGGGGGATCATGGCGGGTACACTTCTTAGCGAGTTCGACAGCGACAGGTATCTTGATGAATCGGGACAGGTGTCTTTGTAATTGGGCGCCTTTTGTAGTTTTTTTTTTGGGGAAAATCGTGTTCTGTTGTGATTTTATATATTGTGTTATTTAGTGAGACAATCGGTGACTGAATATTCGTCATAGAAACGTTGATAAAGTTTTCGATTAGTATCGTTTTTGATAACAATTTGTAGCCTTTACTTTTCACGTAGAACGTTTTCACACTATTCGATCCGATATCGGACATCGATAGCCGACAGTTGCAGGCCGACTAAGCTATCCGATATCGGATCGGACAATGTCAAAACACTCTTAAGTTAAGTTAACTAAGGAAACATTTAAAAATATTATATTGATTCGTATCAATTGAATTATTAAAAAAGTGATTCTGATTAATATAAAAAAAAAACTTTCCACTGAAGTTTTTGTCTTTTTTTTTTTTGGGTGTCTTGTTTGTTTAAAATTTTAAAATTTACATTTTACTACACAAAATTAATTTGGTGTAGTAAAATATCATTCATTCACTTTAAAATAATAAAATAAAAAATAACATAGGTTAAATCAAACAGTAAATAATATTACAAATTGTGGGCAGGTGGTTTATCTGCGTGTTTGTTATGATAGCGAAATAATATTCAACAACCAAACTAAAGGGGA
Source organism: Cyclargus thomasi (assembly GCA_026546445.1). Classification (NCBI taxonomy): domain Eukaryota; kingdom Metazoa; phylum Arthropoda; class Insecta; order Lepidoptera; family Lycaenidae; genus Cyclargus; species Cyclargus thomasi. The sequence goes on along the minus strand of JAOTAV010075618.1, from coordinate 11,285 downwards.
ATGTTAGGCACGTTGATAAATGACAATCATGATTGTAGCTTTTATGGTTCCGCACCCAAAGGGCAAAAACGGGACCCTGTTGCTAAAACTTCGATGTCTGTCCTCTCCGTCTCCAGGTTGTATCTCAAGATTGTCAATAGCTAAATAGCTGTAATTTTTTCAGATAATGTATTTTTATTGCCACTATAACAACAAATACTAAAATCAAAATATTTTTTTCAAATAAGAGTGTCTCTCATACAATAAACGTGTATTTATTGCTATATTTTGTTCAATATCTATAGTGGTAACAGACCTTAAAATTGTAATAATACTTCACTAATCGGTAATAAAATTTAAACAAAATCAATACTTAAGGTGAGCTCTCATATATGGAACACACTTTTTACCTACGTTTGCTCTAATATGGTACGGAACCCTACGTGCGCGAGTCCGACTCGCACTTGGGTGATTTTTCATGTTTTGTTATCACTAGTAAATCATGAGGGGAATTGTAAATAATGCGACGGTCTCAGATATCATGATAGGAATTTTGTCTCTGAACTACTAAAAAGGAATTTCTTACTTACTTTTTCTAAACTTAAAAAGGACATGATGAAACAGTTTCTCAATTTACCTTAAGTATTAACATATTACATAATATTTCATAATGGATATCAAAAATATTATTATGTGTTTTTTTGTCATGGGTTCAAGTTTAATAATATTTTTGATCATTCATAGAACAGATTACATAAAAATACTATGAAAGAAAGTGTGAAAATAGGCCTGATTTCATAACAGTAAATACAGTATAGCACAGAAGTATATTTCAGTGGTATTTAAGCTGGTGTAGGTATTAAAATATTAAGCCGGAACTCATAAAACCCTTAATACGCGCCGAGAAACATTTTCGCGCGGCAAATCGTTTTATTTTATAATATTCTGTAAAAGTACAGAGCAATCTTATTCTTCGGGAGAAAGTTTTTAACTAAATTTAAAGTTGGGCTGTCCGGAACCATCTGCCCAGGGCTGGTGCTTGAATAATGTTATGAATAATAATTTAACCCTTCCCAGCGGACCTCGACAGTTTCAGACTTCATGTATTTACACATTTAATGCGTAATAGTTGTGTGTATTTTAGAAGATTTTGTCTAGTTATACCATTACTGCAGAGTATAATATCTATGGAGGCTTCACACCACGTCAGTGTGGCCCCGTGCTAAGTACCCAAGGGACTTGTGTTACAGGTACCAGACAACGGAAATATATTTAATACTTTTATACTAAACACTTATTTAAGATTTTTATTATATGATACACATCCAAGACCCAGGAACATTGAAAAACTTGCTCGGTCGGCGGATTCGAACCCGCGATCACCAGCTTAAGCTACCAACGCGCTTAACACAGAGGTCGTCAATCCTCTATACATAGTATAAAAATTCAAATCGTCCCTTAGCTTAAAAACACAGCTTAAGTCGTTTTTAAGGGAGACGAAAACTTAGCGGTGTTGCGAGGCCTACCGATTTGAGCGCTGTGACTATTTTTTGAATTACGGCTTATGACTGTCTGTAACGTATTTAATATGACCAGTGGTTCGAAGCGCACTGAGCTGCTCTATCCAATGGCATTGAAATATTATAAAAACCGCACAAATTTTACACTTGAAAGGTGTCGTTAGCTCAGGAACGAAATGCTACTCTCAGAATTGAAAAATCCAAAATACATTTGCAAATCCAATCCAAATCAAATCCAAAATACATTGGATTTTAAAAAATTTATAAAAACTTCAATCATAACACAAAAGTCCCTTTTCACATGCAAGCGGTCGCCGCACGATCGCCGTGCCGTGTTGCGACCGTGTTAGCTAGCAAATCCATACTTTACGGTAGCTATGTTAATAGTAACTTAACATGGGCGACACGCGATAACGGAATGTAAAAGCCCTCATAGAACTTGCTCATATGTCTTGTTTACACGATTTAAGTAGATAAGGAGGTAAATAAATTTTAAATGACTTATTTTTAAGTGTATGCCCAAACCTAGATAACTCAAGATGGACGATCAACAATGTACTGACGTCGTAAATTCTGTCATTAAATTTGTTATTGATGAGGTTTAGGAGGAATAAATTTTTGTTTAACCTACTAAAAGGAGCATGACGAAAAACTGTACCCGAATACGTCACTACTATTGGAAATTTAACTAAATTGTGCTGAAATGTACCTGTCCAAATGTATCAAGTGACAAGCCCATTACCAACTTAACAGAAAAAATAGAAAAATTTCGAATTATCTGGGTAAGTAGTAACTAAATTTTAACTTACAACTTGCTACTAAATTTTGTGTTTACATGTAATTAATAACTTAAAATTTAGTTACCTACTTATCTAGTTAATACGCTTAAAAAGACAATATAGTACAGAGCGCCGAGAGCAATTTTTTTTTCACTTTCGTGTTTTGCTTTTATAACGATTTTATATGGGATTTGTACAGCGCCACCTAGCGATGTTCACGGTCACTTCTGATAATCCCATATAAAATTTTAGTAAACGCGAAACACGTTCGCGGTCGAATGTGGAAATATAAACTCACACTCGGCTCTCAGAACCTTTACAAAAAGACCTATAACATAAAAGCCCGGTAGGATGAGAGCACGGAGGTTATCGGCGCAAGACGCGGGTTTGACAGCTTCATAACGCGTTTGACAGCCCGTAGCGGGTGACAGTTGTTTGACAGAAGCTGGCGGCTGACAGCTCATAACAGACGTGAAGTTATTACGTGTCACGTGGGAATGGGTAATTCATTTCCGTATGACTTTTCAATATAAATATTTAACGCGGTTACGTTTATATTGCAATAGAAGCCTAGAGGGTGGGACCGTTGGTTCATACTCGAGAGGGTGCAGTTTAAGCCCCGCAACAAAAAAATTCGACACGTTCTTCAAACTTCAACTATCAGTTTAGTTGTGTCTAGTTTATCCACCCGGGTTCGAACCTGCACCCTCTCGGAGTGCTTACCCACTAGGCCATAGACGCTCAAATCTACTTTGTATGTTTACGACCACCGGTAAGGAACACAATAGCAAACGTGCAAACCGGAAGTTACACGTCATTTTTGGGGCACATCAACTTTATAGTCTGTTGTAAAACACGCTCGATTATAAGAAAGTTATTTTATGGTCCCATGTTATAGGATTTTTGTCTTGTTATAACGAAACAAGAACGCAATATCGTATATTTTTGTTAAGGAAAGCGTGAAATTTTGTCTTTATCGGTGCTTTCTCAACAGATGACATTAATCTAAATTTTTGTAACGATCGAGAAAAATTATAACCTCTTATACATCGAGCATTATATAACCAGAAGAGTGGAAATATTATTAGTTTTGTTCGGAACAAAAACCGCCCAAAGCCACTGCGCTCTGATTGTTTTAGTGCGAGCGTTAGTTGGTTGGCGGTTAATTTGTCAGTGTTAATAAACTGATAAGTCTCGGACACGGAGGCTCACATTACTTATCTAATGGTTGTATGCCCGATGCTCTTAGGGCCGATTTACACTTAATTTAATTAAGTTGCAAGTTAAGTTGCGTGATCGGCGAGTTTAATTATTTTTGAAGTTTGAACTGTAAAATCGAGTTAAGTTGTAAGTTGTTAATTAATTTGGCTTAAATAGAACGCGATCCTGTTTTTTGGCGAGTTAAATGCGAAGTGGGGTAGAACTTCGCATTTAACTCTCGCGTCTCCCGCACCCCGCCAACTTAACTCACCAGCGTGTAGGCGTTTGAGTTTAGTACAGTTCATATTAAAATATTTAATTTATCAAAAATTTTAGTACAATAGGTATTTAGTTTAGTAAAATATTAAATGAAATTAGTTTTTAGGCAGTAACTGAGCAATTTATAGAGACTTATCTTGTTATCGAACCAGCAACTTATAATAACTTAACTCGCCTACGTTTGAACGTCACTTAATACTTACTACTTAATTTTTAGCTGAACGTTTTGTTAACTCGCTACTGTACTTAATTGAATGTAAACCGGGCCTTAGACGATTGTTGTGTGTGTGCTACGAAAAGATACGTGTTTCGTAGCGATGCTACGGGACCACTACGAATTAGTTTGTCGAGCTACAAGATATTTCGTAGTAGCACAGTAGTAGGGGAGCCCAAGAGGGGAATTCCGGATCTACTCGAGTGCGTCAGATGAAGCTATTGTAGGCTTTCTACATGTATCTGGTTATTATGGTACAGAAATCAGATTTCTTAGTTCGATTTTTAAAAAGTTATTTTGAAGTAAGTACTGAAATTTCATCGTAACCGTCAGATTAAGATAGGTATAAGATAGGATCTTAGAATATACCAAAGAATACTTTTAAATAAAGAACTGATGACTTAAAAGAAAGGTGAGCCTGTAATAACATAGCACAACAAAGCATCATATTTTCGCAACTAGGCTTCTCAGTTATTTTATGTCACATTCAATTAAATTCTTTACGCCTTACTGCCTAAATTCACGTGATAAATGTTCAAGTTATAAAAAATATTCAAAGCATTTTCTTTTTTATATCCTATAAATGGTTGCAGCGTCTTACCCCACCGCTAAAATAAAAAATGCCCATATAATTTTCTTTTCCCTATTTCTTTATCTACAAAACGTTCTCCACGATGCTCGAGTTACTCCAAAAATAGCACTCTTACCTCCCCGGCTACAGTAGAGGTATAATAAATTCCTATTCTGTGTTTGTAGTGAAGTAGCTATGAAAAGTTTTTTAGTTTTCTAAATTTTTTTATTAAAATAAGGGGGCTAACGAGCAAACGAGTTATCTAATGGAAAGCAACTACCGCCGTCCATAGACTCGCAACATCAGGGTTGCATGTGCGTTGCCGGCCTTTTAAGAGGGAATCCCTCTCTTGAAGGTTTGTAGGTCGTAGCGGTCCGGAAATACTGCTGGTGATAGTTCATTCCAGAGCTTTACTGTGCGAGGCAGAAAGTTACCCGAAAATCGTACTGTGGAAGACTGCCATTCATCAAGACGTATGGGTGGTAAACCTTCCGCGTCGGTCGATGACGAAAAGTTGCAGGTGGAATGATTCCGAACAATTCTTCTGAGTACTCTCCGTGATAAAGTCTATAAAAGATGCAGATCGAAGCAACGTCTCGGCCCAACTCCAGAGGGTCCAGTCCAGTCAAAATTGAATAAATGTTATTTTTGCGAAATTTTGAAGTTTTATTAAATGAATAAATTTTATAAGATTGTTATTGTTGTTAAATAACGTTATCAGTCGCTAAATAAAGATTTACTTCTAGATAACAGGAATTAATTGCACTTTAAATTCTACTATACAAGTCTAAAAGAACTAGGCGTACGAGCACTCTCTTAATTCGACCTCTTAGCATCTTCAAAACATTAGTATAGAAACCGTAAACTATTAATAAAACTGAATTTCTGCGTTGTGTATGTATGTGTCTTTATGTCAGGTGCGAAACGGGAATAACGTAACTAAGCTGACAGTACGAATGAATCTCCGCTTTTGGCAGATGTTGAGCTCGGCCTTATTAATGTGTAGGTTCTTCACCTGTTTGTTTTATCATTCCTAGAAACGTGCGGCTGTGGAAATTATATTTGGTACGGTAGGATCAATATATTAAAGTGGCGCGGAATTTCATACAAATAGAAAATTTCATATGAAGCTTTGTGCCAAGATACGCCGTTTTAATTATAGTGAAACTAGTAGTTATTAGTTTTCAAGATGTTTTACCAGCATTATGCACTTACTACATTAGTAAAAATTATATGAAATCTAACTTATATAATATTTGAAAGGAAGTCACACTCTTAATCTTTTACTCTCACAAAAGTGTGTGATGAATCTATATAAGCGGAAAGCTTTGTACCCCTTTTTACGTAAAACACGTTAATGTAAAAGCACGAAATTTCTGCCAGTTACCGTTGATATCGAGGAGAAGCGTGGAACAACCATATTATTTATAAATATGCTTTCATGTTATTATATTCTTAATAAAGAAGACGACACACTACAACAAGCACACTATAATACTTTGACATGACACGGTAATCATACACGAAATATTCTATTGTTTATTGTTGTACGTCTGTTTTTTTCTGTTAATAAAATTTTATGGCCTGGTAACGAGACCTTTATGCCAAATTGAAGTTTGAGATTGACAGATTGACTTAAATAATTATGGTAATTTTGACCACAGGGTCTAGTTACTTTAATATCAGTAATTTTCGTAACCAACACAATCCTATCTTATAAAGCAATTTGCTCATTACCACAATTTCATAACAACCAAATTCGTCCTTCAAACGGTAAAAGTTAAAAAGAAAGAGACAAAAATATCAACGGATTTTCACTTTTGAAACAATCACACTAGCAAGTATATATAAAGTAAGGGCTGAACATAACATAAATATTAGTAAGGGTACGAATTCTACATTCATGGCATTTAATCCTTGGTCTGAGCCGGCACATTCTCGCAAAAACTAAAAGCTTTTCCGAATACCCGCGTATCGCGCCATCTTGTTGCATGACGGATCGTTATCAACAGCATTATGAAAACTTTTACGAATAACTATATTTTTTGTTGGGTTATAATGCCAACAGTTATTAATCATACTAATATTATACTAGCCGTTGCCTGCGACTACGTCCGCGAAAAAATTTATGAATTATCCCTTTTTTACGACATTTTTTTATTTCTGCTCGGCTCCTATTGGTCGTAGCGTGGTGTTATATAACCTATAGCCTTCTTCGATAAATGAACTAGCCAACACAAAAAAATTTCAATTCCGGCCAGTAGTTCCTGAGATTAGCGCGTTCAAACAGATGAACAATTCAAAAATTAGTATTTTTTATGATATTTACGAGGCAAGCTAGCAGAAGGGTTACCTGGATGGAAAACAACTGCCGTCGCCGAAGTGCATTGCCGGTCTTTGTGGGGGAAAAGGAAATGGGAAAAGGGATTAGGGAAGTGGGGCCACAGATAAACTCATTGAACGAAACACGGCGCAACGCCTTTTCATGCCAGTTTTCTGTGAGGCTGTGGTATCACTCCGTTCGAGCCGGCCTATTCGTGCTGAAGCATGACTCTCACGTGGTAACGAGCATCCGTACTATGTACGTCCGTCCGTATTAGCAAGTATATATATGTGGATGTTTGAAACGAAGAACGCTTATCGGTCGATCACACCGAAACTACAGAACAAATTTCAATAACATCTGCAATGGCAGTAAGTATTCTATAATAAAATAATGATATTTTAAAATGGCGACATTTCAGGACACAAAAAAAATGATTTTTTTTTCTGTACAAAACTAAATATGAGGTTATTTGATAAGTAACTTGTTACCTTTCAAACAACCTCGTATCTAATTTTGTACAATAATAAAAAAAAAATACAAAAAGTTTTTTTTGTCCAATGAAATGTAGCCATTTTTAAAATATGCGGTTGAAACAGTTAGTAATCGATTTGCCTCGTTCATTTTAATAGATAGTTGACATGATTAATGTAAAAAAAAAGTACGTAATTTTGTGGTGGGTCTCAAGATAAGCTTAGCTTGTCCCTGGGGCACCCCTGACGTCATGGGGGTTAATTTCATCATGACGACACGGAATTCTTAGTATTTGGAATGAGTTGAATGATTGCCAGCTAAAAAAACACACTCACATTCTATCATTTTGTAACACCATAAACCTCTTAGCTAAGCGAAGAAAAAAATTGTGCAAAAAGATTGTTAAAAAGGGATAATTGTAATAATACATTTACAATAGGATAATTATTAATATGTAACATGAAAAATTAATTTAAATCAATAGATAAGGAAAATATTATAACATAATTATATAATAAATAAAATTAGATAGGAAATATATCGAAATACTATAGATACAAGAAAATATATAGCTTTAACAATATATACAAAATATAATCAACTAAACTTTAAAAAAACGTAAATATATAAAACAATTATTGTAAACAATTGTCCTTTTTTTGTGAAGGGGATCTCCTTGGTCCCTTATGGAAAAGTGAGAATAAAAAAAAATACCACAAACCATAAAGTCAAAATAAATACCCGCGGAGCTGTCATGGCGGCCGGAAGCCGGTGAAACATTGCACCCACACCGGAACTGCGGGCCAGGATATTGGCTGTACATCCACCTGCGCTATACGATCACTATAACCTGTGTAGGCTGCAATATGTTACAAACAAAAGTTTGTTTTAGGGTGAAAGAAACTAACTATATAAAAATAAGTCGGGGTTTCCTTTCTGACGATACATATTTACATAACGCATGAACCGATTTTCACGTTTTAGCATTCGTTGGAAAGGTCTCGGGCTTCCTGAGGCTTAAATTGAAGAGAATTTAGAAAAATTGTAGAAAAACTGGGAAAATAGACGCGGAAGAAATCGCGGGCAAAAACTGGATATATTTATGTAAGTCGCTCAAACCTCAAGACCTAGCTGTGTAAAACTTTTATAGTATTTAAAAATGTCGTGTCGTGTTTTACAAAGGAGTGTTTGTGTGTGTACGTGTGTGTTTGCGTGATTAATATATTTTATAGAGCGATCGCTTTGAGATTATAAATTGTATGATCAATAAATGGAACGTTTCATACAATTTAAGAATCTATATAAATATTCACTTCCTACTTCAACAAATAGAATATCGCAAATAGAAACGCCAAAACATCAAGAAAGAAAAACCAAATTCAAACTCTTTTCGCTAGAAATTACCAGGAAACTTCATAATATAACGTGTCAAAAGTATATGACATACCCGGCCAAGTTATTTCTATATCTATCTATATCTATGGATGCTACACACCACGTCAGTCTGGCCCCGTGCTAAGTACCCGAGGGACTTGTGTTACAGGTACCAGACAACGAAAACATACTTAATATTTTTATTAATATACACATATTTAAGAACCTGCGACCCCCGGCTTAAGCTACCAACGTCCTTACAAACTGAGCCACAGAGGTCGTCCATATTTTGATCAGACTTTAGCTGCTAAAGCAGTTAATAGTTACTATTCGGTAATGATAATGATCCAACTATAAACTAGGCTGTGGTTGGCGGCGAGAACACTTTAGCGTGTCAGTAGCGTGTGACTAGCGTGCTACGCAGCCTGCTCTGTACATAGAGAGCGCCATATGCGACGAAATAGAATGGATAACTTTGGATAGTTAGCCAACTTAATTATTTTAGTTGATGCGGGCATCAACTTCGTTGCGTAAAAAATTGTATATCACGGAAACCTCAAATTTTCCCGGGATAAAAAGTATCATATGTGTTGCCTAGACTTAATAGGTAAGTAAGTAAGTTTGAGGTATTTGTGTGTGGTATCATAACTCCCGAAAAACGATCTCAATTTAAGGCATTCGGCATAAAAAAATGTCTTTGTTAATTTAGTGTTAGGACATTTTTTTATGCCGAATATTGTGGATAGTTGTGGATAGTTGAAATAGGCCAAGGCGGCAACATTTTCTCAATTTTTGCCTTCATTTATTTAAAATAAAAAATGTCTTTCAAGGAAAAATACAACACAACAAGTCTTGTTTTCTTCTTCGAAAACGAACGACACTCTGCGAAAATTTGTTTTTTTTTCGGCATAGCTACAGACCACAGAATGACACACAAAAAAAAAATTACAACACATAGTATTTAGACTCAAGTCCAATTACAACCGAACCCGACATTAAAAGTAGTAATATTATCTTATATGTTTATAATTATAGTAAGAAAAAGTTAAGTACAATTTAAAAAATAAACATTTACAAATAATAAGATACTAATACTTAAAGCAAAAGAATTAAACTTATAACAGAAAATAATATAAAAAATTGGCATACTAACTACACGAAGAATAAAAAAAAATCCCGTTTAAATTCTAGAGTCCTGGACTAGATCAAATGTGCACTGGTTATTAAACTTTTATACAACGCATAAAAAACCTCTCAAATAATTTATAGTTGGAATCGCGCTCATATTTTATAGTTTAAATCTCATCACTTCGTGCATAAAACCTCTCGGCACTAAAAATATCGGAGTGGAGAGGGTTTTATAACGAGATTTTATACTCAAAAGACACTCGACGGACTCCGGGCTAATTGAAATGTAAGAATCGTTTGATGTTCGCCGCTTCCGTTCTTTTGTGATTCCACTTCACACAGAGTCACAATTTATAGACAGTTTGAAGTCGAATGTGTGTAGCTTGGGTGTCAGACGCTAAAGTTTCTGATTACATAAAAGACGCAGACGACATCCATGAATAACTTTTTACCCAACTGCGCCAGAAGGAGCGTTATGTTTTATCGAGATTATGTATGTATGTATAAATATTTGGCACGCTCTGCAGCCTAAACGTCTTGATGGATTTTAACGTATGAGGTATCGTTAGATTCGTCTTGATAGCGCAAGTGACACTAGGTATATAAAAAAACAAGATGGCGGATTTTGAATTCAAAATTGTGAGGTTCCAAAAATTTGCTCGTTTTGTATGTAAAGGCGAAGAAGGACTTACTTATAAAGCTTTCACTTTCAGATACTTTTGACAATAAAATGTACACTGTAGTATATTAGTAAAAAATATATACGAGTAATGTAAAGTCATAGATAATGTCTATTTCCTTTGCTAAATAACTGTTTTATTACAAAAGTACAAAATAAAATAAATATAAAAAATTGTAATGAAATGATTAATAATTTATTTTTATACCGACCTGTAATTATTTCTTTAAGATACAATATATATAGTTACATTAGACTCATCATTATGAAAATGTTAAAAAACAGGTAAAAAACCGAACAAAGGTTTTCGGTATCAAATTCTTTGATACAAAGCTAATGAAATAATTAGCATACGCAAATTAATTCGCAAATTATGCAGGCGTATGTGTAATGTCTGGGAAGGGAAAAAATATAAGCCGTCCGCGACCCAAATAACAATGGGTCGGTTTTAATAAAGTTACCCTTTTTGTATTAGTGCGGCCTTCCGCACGCGAGAGATAACGAACCCAAATGCTACATTTTACCGAATAATTAAGATAGGTTTATTAGTTTTATGGAAAGGTTTGATTTTTTTATTTTTTATGCGGATATGCTTTAAGGGGAATACAGGCGCCAACGGTCTCTGACAATTCGAAAACCTCCTGCCGCTTACGCGAAATACACTGGCCTCCAAAAAAATCAACCCACTAACGTTTTTTCGCAAAAAAGTGTCCTATGGGTTTTTACTACAATCGATAGATATTTATTATGTTGATAATGAACAAA